>JALQPE010001881.1:0-28093 GCA_030407315.1 Asparagopsis taxiformis
CGGTCAAATCAGACGAAGACCCTTTCTGGAAGAACCACCGCTTCTTCTCTTCAAACCCGAGCTTCAGGTTCTCCGCACAAATCGCCTTACCTAGCTCCAGAATCAGCTTGTTCCTGTACTGCCGCGCGCTTTCTTGCTCAGGTCATCGCAGATGCTTTTCCGGTCCGTCTTGAATACACCAGTGCTGTCTTTCGGTCGAAGTGGTTTCCACGGGTTCTTCTGACTTGCACTTGAGCCACTTGTAGTACCTTGGAATGTGCTGGCCATCTGTGTGAATAACTCGTGCGTAGCTGCTCCCACTGTAGTAGAAGAGAAAATGTCTTGCAACACCACGTAACCAAGCTCGTCGATCATCTTCTCTGGTAGCTGAAGTATTGTTGGCTTTCACAAGAACCGAGGGGACATACCAAAGTAGAGTAGCCTGCAGCTGCTTCCATTATCTCCGTCCGGATTGTATCAATGTCTTCTTCTGTGATATAATACTTCATTCTCGAGTTGGAAGGAACGCATAAAGGCAGCTTCTCAGGTATGTCCTCTGCGAAATGTGCGGTCTGGAAGGGAGTTTTCTTGCTCGTCAGTGAAGAGTGGTGCTTCTTCTCCAGTCGTTCGTTCTCTTGCATTGACTCTACTCTTCTTTTCCCGGGAGGCCCAATCTCAATGTTGTCATCCGGCGTATTGGGCTCAGAAAACTTCGCGCTAGTATCTTCCCTTCTTCGCTTCTTATCCACCTGGACTCGTTTTCATCGCCGCTTCCACCAGAACTCCTGCTTCTTCCCGAATTCTCCTTGTCCACTTCGGCCGGGCTAGTGCTGTAAGTTTCTGGTGTCCTGATTCGAAGTTTTCAATATCACAGAGCGGTTCTGCGCATCTCCAGCTTGTTGTCCAGGCGTGTCTATGTCCATGCGACCACTATTGTCCAAGTTGATATCCAGACTTTGCGTATCGCCGCTTTGTTTCCTTCCCTGAGGAATCTTCTCTGACAATCCTTCCCGGCGAATTATCCCTGGCACGACTTTCCCGCTCTGCCCTTGAAGCTGAAAGACGTTCCTGTTCTTTTTGGAGAACAGCAAGACGTTCTGCTTCCCTCTTCTCAGCTGCTGCAAGACGCGTGGCAGGACGTTCCTGTCCTCCCTCTTTTGCTGCGGCAGGACGGTCTTCTGCTTCTTTCGGGGTGCTCAGAGGTGCCTCTTCTATTGCTTTCGTCGCGACAGCAGGAATCACTTCTTCAGCCACCACATTTGGAGTAATTTCCTGTTCTTCCTCCACAACAGCAGAAACTTCCTGCTCTACTGCTTGGGCTTCGGCAGATACTCCTTCTTCTGCTTGAACAGGACCAGTTTCCACAGTTTCTTCTCTGTAGAATTATTTCCCTGTTCTGCGGCAGTAGGTGCTTCTTCGTCTTCTGCTTTGGCGCCATCAACAAGTGCTTTTTCTATTTCTCCGGGGTCATGCGATTCCGTTCCCTCTCCTCCTCCGCTTTCGTCTCCTGCATTGCCTTTGTCCCGGTAGCATATTCCAGTTTGTCGTAAAAACTGTTTGTAAACATCCCGTTCTTGGTTTCTCAGACTGCTACTGTCTACCACGTCGTCATGAAAGTCGACAAGGACGAATACAATGCGCTCTCCAATGCGATGATCATTATCCCCGACCTCCTTCGCGTTTTCTGCTGCCAAATCCGTTCGCACGAATTCCTCCATCGTTGCAGAGTTCAACCACTTGCGGACGACCTCTGCCATATCATAGATGGCCAACAGAGCCAGTAGCCAAGTGCGCATCGTGAACGGACTTCCGCTTCCGATATTTCTGACAAGTCCTCTCTTCCTCCTCATCCTTGTCCACGACGCTGTCATCTCGAGCACAAACCACTGGAACCACTCCTTATCGCGCGTCCCGCGTCCGTCCGTGCCATTGCGGAATATTGCGTTATTGACAAGATCGAGCACGCACCCGTACATATCGGCAGAGTCAATTCGAGAAAAGTCGGATCTCTTCCCTCGGTTCTTGCATCCTCGATTTCTCTGTTCCTATCCAAAGCATTGTAAACGCTAGGGATAGAGCTCCAGTACACGAAAGCAACGCTGTCTGTGCGATTGAACCCCTTCGCAATGTTGATGTACTGCCTATACGAGTTCTCCGAACGGTTCCTGTCGGACGGCAGAATATAGCTCACTTCTTTCAGAATAGGAATAAGCCGGACAACAGGAAGATCCATCTGGTTGGAAAACCTGAGAAACTCTATGACCGCACCACATTGTCGGCAATGCTCACAGAAGCGACATCGTGAGTTTGTATATTGGCTTCGAGAGACAGTTTCAGAACCTCCAGCGCATCGAAAATTAGACGCCCGTTCGGCGCAATCAACTGTTGTACCCAAACCAATTCCAAGGAATCCCTGTTCTTTCCTGAGTACTTCTCCAGGCATAGTTGCAGAGCAGCTATGCGATGAGAGCCATCGATGCAGTAAAACTCGTCTCCTTCGTTATCTTCCATTTTGCAGACTGTAATCATAGTTCCAGTGGTAGAGAAACCTCTATCCATGAAAATGCTGGCCAGTTCGTTTACACGACCCGGTCGCACCAAACGGGAGGTCACTGTCGGAAATTTCACTTTGCGAGGATCAACTTGCACTTTAGAAGAGCTGTACTGAGCAATAGTGATGCTTTTCTCTTCAGCAGAAGGAGAATTGCTCTTCTCCGCTGTAGTATTCATGATACTATTGTCTCCCATTGTAATCCCTGCAATCTCAGTTCGTTCAATCGGTTCTCTGTTCAATGTTGTGTAGACGATGAAATCCACAATTGTGGTACCTCCGAGTGCGCTTCCCGTCTCTCAGCTTCCTCTCTTATACTGTCCGGACAAGACATTCCCTACCTACGTTCAGTCCTGATGAACCTTACGCTGCACCCGCTCAGCACCTCTGACTCTACCTGATCCTGATACCTCCACAAAGCGTTTAGCCCTTTCCATCAATCTACACCTAATAGTATGTACCTCTAGCGCATATAATGCAATCGAACCCGTTTACCTCACCACGTCAATTATCATTCATATTCCAACAACCTATTTCATCCACACTCTCCACCTCGCTTCTTCTTCCGTACCATTGATTCCTATCAATCGATTCTACGTGAGTTTTATACATTTACTACGATCCACCTCTCCTACAAGTCTGAAAAATTCATTTCTACACTAACTTTTGCTACTCACAAATGAACGGTTCCCGTGCAGGCCACTGCTTGAATTTCTTCCTATTGGCGTACTCGGCTGCAAAGGATTCATAGACTATTTAAACGGTGATCATATAAATGGTTTTCAATGTGCTCCAATGGACAATACACCAAGAACATCAATATGAATTCATTTCAACTACCTATTCACTACTGCGATTCAGTTTTCTTGCATACCAAATCTCATTGCGTTCCTACCCTAGTCGATTCAAAATGCTTCCTCCTCGTCAGTTGATCAATATTCCTTATTCCTTACAACGAGCAGGTCCTCTGGACATCCTAAAGTTGGTTACTTAACCTTAACTATCGATGAATTTGCTGTATGAAACGTTTTCTTACAGCAAAGTCATCGTTACGATGACTTTGCTGTAAGAAAAGAAAACATTACAGCAGCCATGATTTCTTTACCGGGTAAAAAATGTTGGCCGCTGTAATGAAACGTTTTCTTACAGCAAAGTCATCGTTACGATGACTTTGCTGTAAGAAAAGAAAACATTACAGTAGCCATGATTTCTTTACCGGGTAAAAATTGTGGCCGCTGTAATGAAACGTTTTCTTACAGCAAAGTCATCGTAACGATGACTTTGCTGTAAGAAAGCAAATCATTACAGCGGCCACATTTTTTTTACCCGGTAAAATTTCTTGCTGATTTTTTACCCGGTAAAAAATTCTTCGGCCACTGCAAGGAAACGGTTCCTTACAGCAAAGTCATCGTTACGATGACTTTGCTGTAAGAAAGCAAATCATTACAGCTGCCACGATTTTTTTTACCCGGTAAAACATTCTTGGCCACTGTAATGGAAACGTTTTCTTACAGCAAAGTCATCGTAACGATGACTTTGCTGTAAGCATACCTCCCTCCATCCTCTCAGATCCTCTCCCCACTACTTTGCACCAATCCACCACCGCCCTAGAGTGTACAATTCATATGTGATGCATCTGGTTATTCATTTTATTCTTCCCTAAAAATCATGCAGCCCTCGGTGGAAATCCGTCTCGCCTACATAGTGCATATATCTCTCCACCCTCCAGCAGTCCGGGTCCGTGCCTTACCTCCCTCATGTTCTCATCATATTCGCATACACTCCCATTGCAATAGTGCATACCAAACACCTCAGTGACTCCCTCACTCATCTCCACAATTACTGTTCGTCGCCTCTCTTCGACCTTGAACACTCCTTCATCAGTTTTTTGCAAACCCAGGCAAACTCCATAAGCTGTACCTTGCTCATCTCTCGCACTCTCGTTCCTCAGGATAAAGAACGCTAGAACAATAAAAACCGCGGTTCATAATTAATTCTTCCCCGCATTATCTCTGATGTGAGACGAGACGCCGGGTACAGAATCGCTTGTGAAGTTGCACCATCCTCACATTTCATCTGTTCAGGGCAAACAGCATGGATGATAGCTCCTGATTCTAGAGAGCCAGACCTCTGCACTGTTTTCCTTCCCCACTCTGTCGTAGTGCTTCTAGAAACTCTTCTCACCCATTCGGCATACTTTCCACACCCGCTTGTTCCGCTTCCGTACCTTTCGGTAAAGAACCGTTTGAAAACACCTACAGCACCCTCTGCCATATCACATTTTCCATTCATGTACTCCTTGACCTCGTCAATAGATATACCTCCATGCCCTCTCCACGTCACAATTTCACCATCCGCCGACAATATCTTTCCTCGACGCTGGGAGAGAAGCTGGAGAACCGGTTCCTGGAAGCAGTTTTTCACTACCTCGTCTTCCACATCTATTTCTCTCCCTAGCTCCTGTGAAAGAACGTTGACCATTTGAGAGCATTCGGACGAGGACCAATGTTGTGGCTCCATGCCGATTTCGCGCAAAACAATGGCCACTCTCGTCTGCCAGTCATCCGCAAGAACTAATTCCAGCGCTGAAAGCTGTTCGCTTTGGTGATTGGACATTCTCACACCTTTCTTCAGCGGCTGATGCATCCGTTCGAATATAAGCTCCTGCACGTGCTTCACAGAGCCGTAGGCAGGAAGCGTATGAACACAAAACTCGACAAGACGATGAACATTAGGCTTGTCCAAATGTGCTCCTGCTCCCTTCACTTTCCGACAATACTCATTCAACGTCTCCACGTAGTCTACAGTTCTTCCCAGAATGTATTCATTCCTGCCACCTTCTCCGTCAGCCGTCTCTACTTCATGGGGACCGTCTTTCCACCATACGGGCATGAAACTAATACACGAAACCAGCTTCTGAAACATCACTACTAGTTTGACGGCCCCATCAAATTTTTCACGATGACCTTCCCCTTTCCCATCCATCATTCGAGCTGCGTTTTCGAATGCCATAGGTGCTATCAGAAGCACACTGAATATGTCACTCATGTTCATGGAAAGCAGATTGTTGGTTCCAAATAAACGGTTCTGCCTTCCCATCCTGAACTTCTTCAGAGCGCCCAGAATTTGCAATTCAGCTACCTCTCGAATTCGTGGGCTGGCAGCTGAAATACAAGCGTTCAGTACATCTTGTGCCAGTCCAGACAATAGATGGTCAGGTGCTATCACTGCGGAACGGTACGGGTCAAAAATTGCTGGGACAACTGAAACTCCGTTTTCCGTCTTCGGTACTTCTTCCTGCACTGCTTCCAAGGAAGTGCTCAGGACATGAAATGGTAAATCTTCCCCTTCTTCTGCAGCCAGTCCGAGAGTGCGAAGCTGGGTTTCTGTGGCATCCTTACGTGTCGATGCATTCCGATACTTGCTCCTGGCATGCGTCGATGTTTGCCCGTTCACTACCGAAGTGTATGCATTCTTCGTGCCACCAGTACTGCTCAGGTCATATTTGCGGAAACTGCAGATGTGGCACGGAGAGTTTGATGTGTGTCCAAGAACATCCAGGGTATGTGAAACTGCAGGATAGTCTCCAATGCTCCCCACTGGGTCTAGAAATACCACAATATCTTCTCCCTCTGCATTTTTCGTTGGGAAACCCTCTGTGCTTCCTCGCACTATATCTTGAACGATATATCGCAATACACAATTTGTGGACACTCCCGGAGGTGGCAAACCAATCACTCGAACCGCTTGGTAGCTTCCCCTTTTCCGAGGCGGTAGATTGAGAGGTAACATATAGCATCCACCAAAACTTCCCTTCCTGCTTGTGAATGGTTCAAAGTCATCCGTGTAAAGGAGAAATCGGTAAACAAAGTAGTTTCGACCATCCTCCAGCTTTCCCCAACATGGTGCATCTTCTCGCGGAGACGCTGGGTGCCATTGCGACCTGTGGTCTCCGAAACCATCCGAGAACACCCCTGAAACACGAATTTCTTCATAGTTGGGGCTTCCTAGTCTATCGGGCGGGTTTCTGGCTTCAGCAAAGCTCGCGCCCGGTGAAAAGCAAAGTAACATGGTGGATGCTTCTCCGACCTGCTCTTTCAAATACCTGTTCACCAATACGACGTGTGGAACAATATCACCCTCTTCCATTCCAATTGGTAATAGAACGGTTATCACGTCCCCAGCTCGTGTTCCTTTTCCCTTGGCTCCTGCTCCGATTACACATTGCGATATCGCTCGCAGAGCATGCTGCCTCTCCCATTCCAATAGATGTGACATTCGCGGCTGCAGATATTTTTCGACATGCACATCATGCTCACCGTCGTGTCGAGCCTCATAGGTAACTATGGTCCTAGCATGAAGTTCCCACAACGACGTAACCGCCACTCTTCTCCTCTTCGGTTTCCCACCATCTCTGTCATTCTTCCTGAACCCTTTTGCTCTTTCGATGACGGCAACCTGACGAGCTCCTGGATGACATCGGATTCGAATTGCTGTTCCATCAGGTACATAAATGTGCTTCAAACCCTTTTTCCCATCGCTGTCAATGGGAACAACTGCTGTGCGAACGAATGGGTCGCTCAAAACACCCCTCCTGCACTTTGCAATGAACGAATCTTCAATGCTGCACTCTGCGGTTGATTTTTCTCCTTCCGAGCTTCGATTGTTCGCATCACTGCGGAATGCTTTAAAGATTGGTCGAGTCTGGACATCTTTCAGAGCCCATGTGCTTGGGAGTACAATACGAACTTTCGCCATTCCTCCACAATTGTCTCTGTCATCTGTTGTTCCACGGGTTCCTACTGCACCTCGATGCTGTGCAGCTCTTGCTCCGCTCTTTCGAAGGTCTATCGGAAACTCGATGTCACAGCTCTTTGCATAGCAGTGTTTCCTCAAGAATGGTAGTATCTTCTGTCGCATCACAGAGTCCGACGGGACGTGCTCACTTGGATCTCTGCGGAAATTCATTCCGAACAGGGTACCTTCATAGTGGGCTCTTGTCATTCTTTGAGTTCCACTCAGCTGAAGAGCCCCATACATCGCAGGCCATTGTAGTAATGCCTTGAAATCACCACATGCTTCATCCCCAGCATTTCGGTCTATCGGGCCTCCAGTTGAAATGGAATCAGAACCTCGTCCGGTTGCTTCTTCCGATTCCATTAGCGTGCTCGATGCTACGTAGATGTCACTTCCAGCTTCATCGTTGTTGCTGTACACATCAATACAACCTTCTATTGTGTCACCCATAGGGATTGGGGACTCCAATAGGTCATCTGTGGTACACTCACGTCGTAGCTCATTACCTCTCGGGATTTCTTTGTTCATGCAGGCTGCATCACTGCTGCGGATTTCTCCCTGCAGTTTCCCAGGAAGCTGTTTACTGGGACTGGCCACATTGAGTGAATCGAATCTCGCCTTTGTCCTACGACTTGTGGTTTTCTTTCGAATAGGAGTCCGTCTCGGAGCCATCTTGATGTTTTTGTTCTTTTCTTCTTCGCTCAGTTTTGTTGCATAGAATACAACTCTAAACTTCTATGACATGACTACTATCTCAATACAGTACTACTACTTTTAACCGTTACGAAACCTTTCCAGGCTTTCATTCGATCCAATGAACTGGTTCACCACAATGCTTTGCCCTATGCTCATTGCTTTATGCACATTGATTGCTATTTCATCCGGACTCAACATCGTTTTGCTATCTTGTATCGCATCCCCTAACCACAAACCCAGCCAAGATGTATCCATTTCCGGAAAACGGCCGTTTATTTCGCAGTGATGCTCTAGGCACTAATACTGAATCTGATTTTCTCATACACGTACTTCCTACTCGTATACTCTACCATTTTCGGCCCTATTTACAAGTTGAAAGCACAATCTCTCGTTGAATCGTACTCGGTGTGATATCTTAAATTAGCATAAATTTATATATTGCAATGCAGATTCACTGCTCGCTTGCAACATGAAAATTATAAAATTTCTCCCACACTGCTGTTTCCTAGCCGCCCACATCCACGTGGCCCGCTTTGACTGCCTGCCAAGTGTGCTCAGAGCATGCAATGACGTCATCGATATATACCGTCCAAATCATCACTGGAAGCGCGGACTCCTCGTCCAGGAAAGTGCGCCATTTTTCCTACTCCTCGCCTCCCCCTTTCCAGTAGGCCCGATATGCTAGTGTTTTTCCTATATTTCTGTAGTGATGACGTCATTATAGACTAGAGAAGGCGGTAGAAGATACAATAATTTTGCGCCTGTTCTGCCAGGTCATGTGCTTCAAAGCGTAATTCGCACCCTAGGTATCGTTTTTCTGGGCCTCCCATCGCACCGCTCCGTTTCAAATTCATCCCTCTATTGTTAGAGTACACGTCATTTCCGCCCGCAGAGTGCTACTTAAACAACAGATTCTGGAGATCCCTGTTTCCATCTTCATATCCGTCGGAAGCAAAGCAACAACCCTGGCCGTGGAAGCCGTATAGATCATCTAAACTGCTTCCAAAGCGTAAGTTTTAGATCATCAATACGGCTCCCAAGGCCAAAGTTGTTGCTTTGTCTCCGACGGATATGAACCATGATGGTACGTTTCCACAACTCACGCCACTAACCCAGTTTTCTATTCGTTTTCTCTTTCTCAGGTTTCCAGTCGGTGAGTGTTCCAATTCTACTTTCATTTATCTTTCTCTCTTACCACTTCTCCACTAATTTTCTTTTCTGCCTGTGAGTACATATCTCAATTTGGGATGCAATGGTATTTGTTAAGGTACGTTAGTCTCCTAATCACCATCAATTTCCCTCTCCAATTCAACGTCACTAACTTGTTTCCTTTCTCTACATCATTTTTTCTTCTTCTCTTCATTTCCTAGCTTATTCATGCAGCTCAATCAGTTGATAGATTTCTAGACTTTTCTAGTAGTTTTAGTTTTACTCGTCGGAATAGTGTTAGTTGTAGTAGCATTTTTAACATAGGGATTGTTTATTCTCAATGTAGCCTGCGCAAATAAACAAATCCAGAGTGAAGCTTCCCATATCGCACCCTCTTAGATTGCTACCTATCCTACCGCGTATACCTCTCGCTAGCTCATAGTCACTACGAAATAAAAATTCCTAGCCGTACTATTCTGTCCATTCCCATATGAATACCGTCCATGCCCCATCCTCATAGCGCTAGAACTGCCTTCCTCTACCCCAGAAAGATGCCCACGACAGCGTGACGCTCCATCTCATCCACCACTCCCAGACACCGAATTTTACTATATCAGGACACTACTTTTACTGTCTCCAGGTGCTGCCCAGGGCAGCACGAAATACTGTCTCCAGGTGCTGCCCAGGGCAGCACGAAATACTGTCTCCAGGTGCTGCCCAGGGCAGCACGAAATACTGTCTCCAGGTGCTGCCCAGGGCAGCACGAAATACTGTCTACAGGTGCTGCCCAGGGCAGCACAAAGTACTGTCTACAGGTGCTGCCCAGGGCAGCACGAAATACTGTCTACAGGTGCTGCCCAGGGCAGCACAAAGTACTGTCTACAGGTGCTGCCCAGGGCAGCACAAAGTACTGTCTACAGGTGCTGCCCAGGGCAGCACAAAGTACTGTCTACAGGTACTGCCCAGGGCAGCACAAAGTACTGTCTACAGGTACTGCCCAGGACAGTGAAAATCACTGTCTCCAGGTACTGCCCAGGACAGTGAAAATCACTGTCTCCAGGTACTGCCCAGGACAGTGAAAATCACTGTCTCCAGGTACTGCCCAGGACAGTGAAAATCACTGTCTCCAGGTACTGCCCAGGACAGTGCACCGTGTTGGTTCCATCTATTGTCCCAGGCAGCGTATTTCACTATCCGGCCATGTTGCCTTGGCCAATACAAAACACTATCCGCCAACACTGCCCAGTACAGTAAATTACATCATATCCAACTATTGAATAAATCATTAATTTTTACTGTCTCCATTCACTGCCTCAGACAGTACTGTGAGACAGTGTTTTTTACTGTCTGCAGACAGTGTTCCGTACTGTCTGCCAGACAGTGCAAATCACTGTCTCCAAGTGTGGCATTAATTTTCATTTGCCGCATAGTGATTTTACTGTCTCAGACAGTAAAAATCACTGTCTCGCAGTACTGTCTGAGGCCCCTTTTCAACACCGTAGTGCCCTTTTCCAGCATGCTGGTTATTTCCTTACGGGCAATCTCTCGACGAGCGGGTCCCATCCGGTAGGGTTGTTGCCGTCTAGGCTTGCTCCCTTCGACTATGTCGATTCGGTGTTCCGTAGCGCGGATGTCCCCTAGGGATCCATCCCACATAGACTCGTGTCGAGATAGCATGCTAAGGATGCGTTCCCTCAACGGGATTTGACCAAGGTGGTCTAGAGAGACTTCTTGTTTCCAACTTGATGGTGGAGTGGCCTCGGCCTCTTGCTCCTGATGGAGAGTAGTCACCATAGTGGAGGCCTCTTGGGAGGAAGGGTTAGAGCGGCTGAGAGCCATGGGGCGCATTGGCCGTTCGGGTGCCCGAAGGGCATAGCTATAATTGTCCCTTTTGGGAGGTACTTGTCGGATGTACCGAAGTTAGTTAATATAGTCAGGAATTCCTGTCGCGGGATGACTTCCGCAACCCCATTCGGGATAGAGACACGATGTCGGTGAAGGATCCGATCTCTCGGTGTGAGTATACTCAAGCCACCACCGGCACACACAACAGTAGTTGTCACTTGACTCCGCGGAGGAATATTCACACTTTGTGACAATCGAATGCCATGAGGCTGGCAGTCTAAGTTAATCCCATTAGAGGGTCGTGAGGCATCCACGTAGCACGAAAGGGTGGGGGATGTTTTACGCGTAGGCGACATCACTAGGATAGCTATCGACCCGCCGTCGTGAATATCAATCCGTTGGGCCCGGCACCTAATTACGTCTACGTGGGTATTCATTGCACCAGTTCCCAAGATGAGGGGTACGGCCAACTTAGGCGCAACGAAGAATTCTTCCTCAAAGGACTTGTGGCCTAACTGTAATGACAGTATTATCTTGCCTTTTATCCGAAGAGGATTGCCGTTAGCATCGGCCAGTTGTGGAACTTTCCCCGTAGGGACTTGGAATTGTTCCCAATTGTGGGGTAAGCTCCTTTCATGGATGACCGATGGTCCGGACCCGGTGTCCATCACCATACGCATGGGCGTGAGTATTGACGGATCGAGTCCGATGGAACCCATTACTACGTAATGGGCGGCCTTAAGCAGGCATGAGGCTTTCGGCCTAGGTGTTCGAGTCCCTGTCGGGGAACCCGAGTGCGACACCTCACTCCCCGTCATTAGTTTTCCGACGACGTGTCGGAGTCGTCGGTAGTGTCTAGGGCGTCGGCAACGTCTTGAGCCGTTACGGAAGATCCGTTACGTTCTAAAACGTCTCGCCTCAGAGGGCCCAATTTGGGATGATTTTCGTCATCGGCGAACGCAACCATGCGTGTAGAAGGATTTGGCCGTTGTAGAACGGTTTTAGGGTAATCCCTTTTCGGTTGAACCGATTGGACTGGCGCTGTTGGCGGCGCATAACCTGTTCCGGTTCTTGCTGGTAAGCGTAGTTCGCAAAGGCGAAGTAAGTTCCCACTGAGGGTGGTAGGTAAGGGCAAGTGTATAACACGTGCCCCGGTTGGCGACAGCCAGAGCATCTCCAAGTAACAGCCCCTTCGGGGATCATACTCTCAGCGAGTTTAAGATGTTCTCCCGTTAGGGTAGGGGCCTGCATTGGCGCGCCCATTGGGTTCCCGGTAGGGGAAGGTAAGGTCGGCGGCGGGGTCCGCGGCATCACAGCCGGTTCTCCGGGTACGGTAGCGAGCAACGCTTTGCGTTTACGTTCCGCGATTTCCCGAGTAGGGTAAGCCTTCGGCTTTGCGGGTAGCGAAGCTCGTAGAGAGTCCCCGAGTCCTTTAGCAAGGTTACGGACAGCAAGGAAATCTTCTCCGCCACTGCGGCCGATTGTAACCTTGACGGTGTGTTTAACCTCTGGGCGTAGGCCCTTGAGGTAGTAGTTGACCAAGTCTCTTTCCGAGAAGACGTTCGCACACAGGAGTGCAGCGTCCTGCAGTCTGTCTGCATATGCAGCTTCATCTTCATCCGGCCCTTGCCGTATACGCGTTACTGCGTCATATGCGTCCGCTAGGACATTGTCCGTCGCGTAGCGAGCCAGAAGGGCGTTAACGGCTTGAGGCCAAGTGATCTGCTGATGCAGGTGGTTGAGAAGCTTGCGCTTTCGCGCCTCAGCGGCGATAAACCGTTGAGGTTCTCCTTCCAGGAAATACTTGAGTAACTTGGTAGCTTCTCCCTCCGAGACTCCGCATGAATCACATGCATCTTGAAATTCCGCGAGGAACCGGAGGATATCGATGGGTTCCGTACCATCGAACGGCGTGAATGACGCGTTGAAATTACGGATCTTCTCCGTTAGCTTATACAAGCTTCTTGATTTACCCGTTGGGGTATCAGTCGTTAGGGACTTGTTCTTGAGTCGGTAGTACCGATAGGAGACCACCTGGTCGAACGCGGGTTCGCGGGCCTTCAAAGGCACTAAGCCTTCCTCAAGAGGTCCTTCTTCATCATCCCACGAGGGATTTTCCGGTGCAGATCCGGTGGCACGAGTGTGCTGTCTCGTGCGAGAGATATTCCCTGTTTGGGATAGTGATTCGGCGAGGGCGTCGACACGGTCGGACAGGTGTCGGGTTGCTTCCGCGACTTGATCCAATCGGGGATCTTCTTCTTCCTCCCTACCGGATGTAGGGTCAGGGAAGTCAGCCGATCGGATGCGGCGAGCAGGAAACTCCTGTTGTCCTAATGGACTGGCACTAAAGCCGTGAATCGAAAGCTCCTCCAGACGAGTTTCCAAAAGGGACACGCGTTTAGCGAATTCGGCTTTGACCTGATTCCAGGTTTCCGCTAGGAACTCGGCGTCCCGATCTTGGGTGACTTCTCGGCTGGCGGCCATCAGCTTTGGCTCGACCAGTTCCATCACGGTTTCGACCGTAGCGTCTACGATTTCCGCCCTGCGGTCTTGAACAGTCTTCTCGACGACGGTGCTGAATTCAGCCTTGAATTCTTCCAACCGTTCGTTGAAGATTCAGTCGGCTCGGTCTTGCAGGGTGTTAATCACCACGCCTTCTTCGGCGATCAGATCCGAATCGGATAAGTCGCTGGCAGGCGCTATGTCCTCACTGGAGGGTCCCGTTGTAGGGTTACGAGGCATCGTGAAGATGATTGTGAAGGAAAATTTCTCTCAAAGAGACTTACCCGAGGGTACAAGGTTCTAGGTCGAGAGACCAATGTAGCAGGTAGAAAATCCGCCAGAGCGGCAAACCACCCGACAGGTGTCCCGAGCCTCGGTAGAGGAAGTGGTAGAGCAGATGAACCTTATAGGTACCCGGCGGGTAGTCTCGTGAGAGAGAAGGGATCGCTACCCGGAGGGGGTTGTGCGATTATAGCGCTCACGCGAGATGCGTATTAATGGAGCAAGATGACGTAATCCGTCGAGCTGTTGGCTAACCCTAAGGTTTTCCCGGAGAGGGGTTGAACAATAGGTATGCGAACACTGTTCCTGTGGGTCGTAATTCCACTTGAGTTTACGTTACTCTAGAAACCGTGCCTACTGGCTATTCCAGTGGCCGTTTTATACTAAGTCTACTGTAAGCTAGGGTTAGTGGTTAGGAATAAATATCCAGTTAGTGACCAATCAGAACCCAATTACTGGCGCTCGCCTACCCGCGAGGTTATTGCCAGTTAGGCTTACATTGTAATGTACAGCTGGTTAGCTTAAGTTAGAAATTTGCCCCTTGTGGGGTCTTGGCCGGGGCCGATGGGCCCGGATAGGGTTATTTGTCAGCCTTAGCTTGTCCCAAGTATAGGAAACACGCCAGTTGGCTGGTGCCTTCTGATTGGCACATCCCGTAAGTGGGTACCCAATAGGGAAACGACACGGCTCGATCAGCGAGGACCGCCAGGCGGTACGACAGTTTCGTACAGCTTGCTGTCGATATAGTACTTGACCCTAGAGTCTGACGGTATGGTATTCGGGAGAATATCCATAATCCGTTCATCGACTACCCTGTCGGGGAGGGGATTTTCCTGCTCATCGCTGAACAATGGAATCTCCTCGGTTGAACGTTTAACTGTACGGTTAACTTCCAGTCTTCTGCGCTTCGGAAGGGGCTCTTCGGACTCTTCTACCTCCGACTCTGCCTGATTGTCTCCAATCCGTGAACTCTCCGTTCTCTGCAGTTTCGACCTGCGAAGTGTCTCGACTGGCTCATTCACCGCAAGCGGTGGTGCATTGAGAGGGAGACGGAGGAGAACAGATCCCAATTGCTTCTCAGAACCTGCCACAGTGGCATCAGGGGTTCCTTGAGCCTGCTCAACTGCAGGAACGGAAGTGGCAGGAGCAGGAGGGGTAGCAGGAGGGGTGGAAGGGGCGGGAACGGAAGCGGCAGGAGGAGGGTAGCAGGAGGGGTGGAAGGGGCGGGAACGGAAGCGGCAGGAGGAGGGGTAGCAGGAGGGGTGGAAGGGGCGGGAACGGAAGTGGCAGGATGAGGAGGGGTAGTAGGAGCAGGAGTAGAAGGGGTAGAAGGGGTAGAAGGAGCAGAAGGAGTAGAAGGGGTAGAATGAGCACGAGGAGCAGGAGGGGTAGAAGGAGCAGGAGAGTAGGACCAGAACGGGTAGAAGGCTCATCTGATTGGGGCGTAGATGGCTTCGGCGCATCTTCAGATGGCTGTTCATTATGAACAATGACCCTTTGGTCTTCTTCCATGTCCACAACGCCCGTGGAAAAGCGAAGCTGCTCATACATTTCGTCGGAGACGAGAGCATGCTTCGTACCGCTGTTGTCGTCAGTATTGAAGTGCATGAGGGTCTCAGCGATACTGTTCGCAATGACAGTCTCCTTTCCTGACCCATTGTTCTTGAGCTCGGAATAGAAATGTTCGAGCGGAGGCTCCATCATTTTGTGAGCAGCAACCGGCTCGGACATCTTGAAAACTTCAATCAAAACACGAACGAAAGGATTACCAAATCCTCTTGTCGTCCTACTCAACTGACGCAGATCTCGCATGCGTGTCCAGAGAGCTGTTATGAGCAAGATGAACCTTTGCTGATACTCCGAGCCGCGACGGAAGTCTGCCATGAAAACGAGATCCATGTTGCAGCCATACATGTCTACGGACTGCTCGAAGACATCGTCGTTGATGTCACGGCCTTCTTTAACGGCCCTTTCCTGTTCCGCAGCGAGAATGTCCTTGGTGAACATGCTCGGTACGGAACTCCAGAACTCAAGCGCTTTGTTGTTCACAGTCCGGAAGCCTTTCGCAGCAGTCACGTGCTTGTTGATGGCTTGGTAGCCCAGTTTCGATATCGACAACTGGCTGTCCATGATGACCTGAATGCACTTCCGATTCGGTTCACCCAGCATGTCCTTGGTCGTGAGCAGTTGGACCACAGAACACACTCGGTCTGCCAAAGAAACAAGGGCAACATCATGTGTGAGTGTGTTTGCTTGAATGGACAGCCCGAGTACTTCAAAAGGTGTGAAGTACTCATCGGAAACTTCTTCTGTCCCTGGGCGCCTGATCAAAGCCACATCGATGTTCCTGAATGAAGCAGCATACGGATGTTGCCCTTCCGGGTCTTCACGAATGCACTTCTGGAGAGCCTCAACGCGATGGCCACCATCGATGTAAAACGTTTGAAGGGTGGGGGTTGTGCTGCCTTCACTAGGAAGGAGCATTTTGCAGGCAAGGATTCGGGAGATTGAGGAGGTGAATCCTTCCCTCAAGAACTTCTCCTTCAGCTCAAGCACTCTCCCTTCCCTAATATGACGAGAGAATAGGGGGGTCTGTGCAAATCCAAGGGAGACAGCCTGTGGTCAGCTTTGGGACAGTCTGACAACTGAACCTCGGCGGTGACAGAGTTATCGTGACCAGGGCTGCGAGAAGGGGCGCGAGAGCGAGAAGGGGCGCGAGAGCGAGAAGGGGCGCGAGAGCGAGCGGAGGCCCGACCGCGAGTCGAAGCGCGAGCAGGGGCGGGGGCAGAGGGTTTGGAGCGAGTGCGAGGAGCCATTGAAGGATGAGGGAAAGCAGGAATGGAGAGAAGCTTGATTGAGTGTACGACCCCGATAACGACGATACAGAGACGATTAAGATAGATTTATTTCGCTACTGCAGTCTGATAAAGGATCAAACGTGAACAATCCGTTTCAACTCTGATTTCAATTTTTTGTTTATTTCTAGACCACTTGACTCAGATCAAGAGTAATACTCGAAATTCAGTTAATTTCTGCGGCCAAATACAATCGCTATACGACGAGTTCATACTCAAAGTGGCTAAACAGGTACGAGTTGGTCATGGTGATTACCCCAAACCATTCAAGTAATAACTACATAATGCTGAAGTCACATACTTCCCAGCATTTTGCACCAACTCATGGAGCTGATGCGTACATACCAAATGCATCTGTATTCAACATGAACCACGAATAAGTGGGCTTCAGCCAATGAGTGCACTGCACCTGGCTTGAGAAACTATGAATAATACCCGGTATTATTTTGGCCTCCCAAACGCCAGGTGCACCAACGCCATTGGCCGGTGGTAGTTTGGACGACCTCGGCCAATGGGGTTGGTGCACTTGGTCTATACCGACCCAAAATAATACCGGGTATTATTTTGGCCTCCCAAACGCCAGGTGCACCAACGCCATTGGCTGAGGTTATCCGGGTACCCCAGGCAATGGGGTTGGTGCACTTGGTCTACACCCACCCAACTTTATACCCGGCGAGACTCCTGTTCTCAGGAACTGAAAATTTTACCGGGGATAGTGAACGATGTAATATAATACCAGGTTTTACTATCTGCTATCGTTTCTTGCATCTACTGAAGAGGTTTAGAATTTGCAGCTCCTGTAGGTAGAGCTTTCTGTGGAGAATAGCTTTCTGCATGTGGTGTTTGTTACATTTGTGAAATTGATCTGACTATATAAAGAATCCATGCAGTATCTCTTTTATCATGTTCTATTGGAATTGTGTTTATTACTCTACGGATTCATACCCAACTAAGGCTTCAACACGGCTGGACAGATGCCCTTCATCACTTCAATTTCGAATTGCCCTCCCAATGTCCAACGACATATTCTCCTTCTTCACTTTGATGCTGCTCAGTTTTGAGGAATATGTGAGATCGGATCGGGAACTTGTATTGAAGACCCTTATTGCTCTCAAATCCTTCCTCGTGTTGATAAACATCCCCTCGGCAGACAAGAACAGAATATGGTGGTACTTCACACCTCTTCATTGGAACTCTGTATAACTCTCTGTTGGGATGGGATAAACAGACATGACTGTAGGGTGCAAGCACGAGGCCGAATCCATCTGCGCCGCTTGACATCATGAAGTAGGATGGCGGAGAAGGGGGACTGTTAACTTCATCGATTCCCACTTCATAGTCTGTATGTCCAGCACGAGGTTTAGTCCGCTCTCCAGTCAGCACTAAAGTAGTTCCAGTGCTGGGGAAGGCCATCGGGTCCTTCCCACTAGTCCTCAATTCCAAACCTTCCGCACAAATACCTAGACCGAGCTCAACAATCATCTTCTTCCGATAGAGATTATTATTGTTATCCTCGAGGTCATCACATAAGCTCTTCCGCTTTGTTATAAAGATTCCTCTGCCCTTCTCACCTTCTTCATCAGAGTTTTTCCCATCCATCATAGCCATGCACCACGGTGTCCAGTCCGGATCTCTGCGGGTGTCACCGGATTCAGAGTTCTTCTTGGCATCCTCGAGACGTTCCTCAAACAACGCAGAAAAATGAAGGAGCAGTTCGTGGATCGCATCTGCAGTAGTAGAAGACTTGAATATTCCGTCCAGAATTGTAAACCCAACCAAGTCTATTTCATTTCGTTTCTCTCGGAAATAAGCCCTCGAGAGAAACTCAGCGGAAACATTTTGTGCCGAATAGGCACTCGCTGCTGCTTCAGCGACCTCGGCTCGAAGCGTATCGACCAGTTTCCCATTCACATAGTATTTCATTCGACTGTCGGGATGAATGATAACAGGCAGTTTCGCTTCTATACCTTCCTCCACATCTTTGTCAGGGACATCATTTTGTTGCCTGTCCGAATACTGACCTCCTTGAACCGCGTGGACTGCAGCGTCTTTGCCGGATTGCAAATTTGCGTCTTCACGCATCTTTTGCTTCTTCTTCTGCCGCGGCCTGCTGGTATCCTCTCCCACCAGGTCAATAACCTCTTGAGGGGTGACATCCACCAATTTCCGTTTGGATCCGTAGAATCATTGGCGGCGTCTCCGTATTCCTCGGCTTTGCCTTTAAGGGCACGAAACCACTGCTGTGCTTGGCTTTCATCAACTTCCTAGGCGTAGAACTGGTAACAGGTGTTTCCGTGTCCTCCAGCTCAGGTAAAACAGGTAGGCCGACATCCGCTGTAGATAACATAGCGTCTCCAGTGCCATCACCCTGATTTCGTACACCTTTCATCGGGTCCTCCGTTGTCCTTTCAGGAGAATGTTCGGGACATTCTTCGCGGACATCTTTCGTTCCAGACCCATCGCTCTTCCTAGATTCAGGACCTCCTTCACCACCTCGACCAGTTCTTGGATGACCAACTGACATATTCGCCGGCGACTTTCCACCCTGCTCTGGTCTGAGCGTGGCACTTCCGGCTGCCACTGGGCTAGGTGATTGTTGCAGGTCATTTTCATCACCGTGGTCATTTCTTCCTCGATTTGCACCAGTTGGTTCAAGCTCTTGAGTTCCTACGTTCTTCTGCAACACATCCCCAACTTCACAATCTCCAGGTTTCGAATAATTGTTCTCGGTTGGCGCAGTAGGCACTGCGCGGTCCGTTGTAACCTGCTTTGCGCTTTCGGAATCTGCCGCTTTCCCTGTCGCCTCTTCACCAACCTGTGTTGCAGCACCGACCTCAGCGTTAACACGATCCGATATTTCCAGACTGCCCTGTGTCTGCTGTTGGGTAAGTACATTTGGACTCTGTACCACGTCCGAGCGATCAATGGCAGCATTTGAAGTATCACCATACGATGCGGATTGTTGTCGTGGTTGAGGTGCAGTATTCCCTTCCAAGGATTTTCGCCTAGTCCGCCTTTCCTGCACACCTATTTCAGGCGCGACGGAATGGTCGAGAGAGTCATCCGATAGAATTGGGCCGTTGAAAACCACATAACGGATTTCTTTCATCATAGACCGCGTCAATGCTGCACGTATACCTCTCCCAGTTGGTGCGTCGGAAGGATAGAAATCTTTGAGGACAGTCAAAATGCGATATCGTATGGTTTTTCGTGTTCGTCCACCTGGCTCCGGTACTTCATGTAACTTCCTGAAACATGGATGAGGTGAGGAATGCCAGGAGTTTTCTTTCCGTACAGCTTTCTCAAGTATGTCATATATTTCACAGATGCTGTAGCACCACTTTTGCGCGCATGTCTTTAGACTTATACCACCATCTCCTTTCCTACGTTTCCACATCGTCCACATTGCAGTGAGCTCTAGAATGACAAGTTTGGTGTCCACCGAAGCTTTTCGAAACGCAGAAGCGAATAGGACGTCCACAGTGCATCCCTGCATATTCCTCGAGTCTGGCGGACTAGTTTCAGTTGCAAATCGACTTGGGATAGCTGACCAATGTTCGAACGCCGGGTTATTTACGTCTCCGAAGCCCTGCGCAATCGAAACGTACTTCATCATGATTCCTTCCTGACAACCTGGAATGACCTTGTTCTCGACTACAACTTTTGTGCACACATTTACCTTCGCCTTCATCAAGCCCTTCATCATCATGAACTTCATGACCGTACAGACGTGGTCAGCAATAGAAACTTCTATCACGTCATGAGTCTTTTCGTTCAGCTTCTGCGATATTCGCATCACTTCAAGAGGATGAAACATTTCACGGGTTCCAGGTGGTCGGATGAAGTCAACGCTAATGCTCCTCAGTCTCCATCGATCAGCAACTGTCGGTTTGTTTTCCACAATCGACTGCAAAGCGCTGATACGATGACCTCCATCAATGCACTGCAGTTTCTTCCGTCCGTCTGACCCCATTGTTTCACAGATGGTCATTCGGGTGCCAGTTTCCAGAAACCCCTCGGTAGATATTTTGCTGACCAGATCGCGCACTCTGGCCTCCTGCACAAGACGAGAAGTTGATTCCGGTTTGGCAACATCTAGCGGATTGATCATTTTAGGTTCAGTCCTGCATTCGACAATGTTGATGTCAATCCCCATCACAGACTCTTCTGATGCTTCCATGCCAGCAGGACTCCCCTCGCCTTCACGGACGTTAGACCTCTCCCTGTTTTTCGATTTCACCGTCCCAGGAGTAGATGGAAAGCGTAGAGTGTTTTTCCCAGATGGTGATATATCACCAAGGGTTTTTGCTGCCTCTATCATGGCAGCGTCTGCTCCCTGAATGGGTGTCTGGCTATCTGCCGTCTCCCTTCCCGCTGCAGACGGAGCCCCTCCATCAGCAGAACCTCCGGAGGGTGTTTTATCACCGCCTACCGTCGTTGCAAGTCTCTCTGCAACGCTTTCGACGGTATCCTTTGGTTCCGCAGCGCGCTCAGTGTCGCTTCCGGCCATTGCAAAGATTTGGACGCGTAGAGAAGCCGTTCAGGATGACAAAGATACCTTTTCTCTCCGACTACACGATCAAGAGATATTCCTCTTTCAAGGTGGTATTTGGCGGGAAACGATCTCCCTACACGTCTAAACGTGAAATATCAGTTATTGATTCACCTTCCACGCGCTCCAATTGTATTCGGCCATCTGTCATTCCTCGACGAAGGACTTCCCACACACAATTCCTTCGTTCCCAAAAACCATCCCATTGCCATGATCATAGTACTCCACTTGTCACTGGAGCCAGAAAACTATACCGGGTATTATTTTCCACTTCATTGGCCAGGTGCCAGCTCTCCATTGGATTATGCGAACTCAACTTTGTGGAACTAGGAGTCCTGCAACTCGCGGCTCCATCTCTAGTACCAATGGCGTCATACGTACGTAAGTGCGTACGCTCTTCGCAAAACACACTTTATTTGTGCGCATGGAACAAAATCCCACTCTATTCTTCAAACGACATGTACAAATTTTGTATAGCATTTGTTGGAAGACTTGATCAGGACTGCTGCTAAATGAATTACGAAAGTTTACTGATGTATTAAACACTGTGCTGGAACACTCTATGCTGAACGTGGTGGGTATCCATCTTCTCTAGTTAAGACGCTCACTTCACCACCAGAAAGAATATCACTATTGTGCTCTACAATGCCACTTTGTCTATCGTATGAACAAACTCCTGACTCGCAGTTATGTACGTGCAAAACTTCTCGGACCCCGTCGTTCATTTCAACGTGAACTATAGTATCATTCCCACCTTTCCGGTACATACCGTCTCCAGTGCATGTCAAGGGAATGCAGACAGCATATGGAGTTTTCTGCTTCCATTTCTTTGCCTTCTTCTCCTCTCCTTGCCCTACCACAATAAAAAAGGACAATGTGACGAAAAGGACACGTCTGGAACATGTGAATTCCTCCATGCTCGTCCTGCTATGGGCGGGTACTACTATACCAGCATCATACCATCCATCTTTGCACACTGCTTGAATGATGCTTCCAGGTTCAGCACGCCCTAACCTCGATTCGCTCTCAGATCCCTCATGACTAGTGCGCACTCTTTGTGCAGCAGTGAGCCACCATAGTCGTTCACCATGTTGAGACCCGTTTACCTGTCTGGTTCTGAGAAAAGTTTCAGAAGCTTTACGTATCCTTGCCATCATGACGGTTTCTTCTGCCGGAACATTTTTCGCGTCTTCAACAGATTCCCCTCGCCACCGCGTGATTGGACAGTGGGTGCTCACCATAGTACTGCTCCTCTCTGATATGAGATGGAATACAGGACTTAAGAAGCATCTTTTTGCTGCCTCTTCTGTCGCATGTGGACTCTCCGAAATTCCTTTTCCTAGTGCAAAATACACGCGTCTGCAATCGGCAGACGTCCATTGTTTTGTATTGTGACCTACCGCACCCAGCGTGATGGCTATTCGTGCGAGCCAGTCATCGGCCATGATGAGCTCCATTGATGACAGATGTTCATTCTTATGGTTCGAGTTTCGAACCCCTCTTTTAAGAGGCTGGTGCATTCTCTCGAATAAAAGCTCTTCCACATGTTTCGCAGCTCCAAAAGCTGGTAATGTATGTACGCAAAATTCTATCAACCGATGCAAGTTCGGTTTGTCCAGATGTTTCATTGCAATAGGATCCTTCTTGCATACCTCATGCAGTTCTTTCATATAGTCTGAAACAAGAGCTAGAATGTGGTCATGACGTCCGCCATTCTCGGCCTCGAACCTCCTGGTTGACTCAAGTCCATCTATCCACCATGTTGGGATGAATCGAATGCTGGCAACAACCATTTGAAACTTTTTCAGCAAACGAAGAATACGTTCAAGTTTTTCATACCCGTCCCAAGAGTTCCCGATGACGATACGAAATGCCGAATAAAATGCTTGGGGAGCTACAACGAGAACAGCGAATATATCGCTCATGTTCATCGATAATAGGTAGTTCTGCCCGAATACCTGACTCTGACTACTCAAACAGAACATTCGGAGGGTATTCAGTAGAACTGTTTCCGCAACATTTCGAAGTACAGGTGTTGCTGCGGTGATTGTCGCATTCATCACATCTTGAGCCAGTCCGGAGAGCAGATGGTCTGGGGCAACTACAGCAGAGCGATATGGATCGAATTGACAAGGAACAACTGGAACTCCTTCTTCGTTTGTAGGAACTCCTCTCCGCACACGATTAAGGGATTCACTCAAATTATGGAGTGCCTTATTCTCAATCGGATCTAGGCTTAGTCCAAGAACTTTGAGCTGATCTTGCGATGCGACTTCCCTCACAAGCTTGTTTCGGTGCATTCCTCGGGCATGCGTACTCATCTGACTGTTTAGCAATGCTGTGTATGCATTTCGTGAACCTCCACTGCTGCTCATATCTTGCTTTTCGAAAATGCAGCTATGGCATGGTGTATTACTGGTGTGTCCACGGACATCCAGAGTATGCGAAACAGCTGGGTAATCTCCGATAAATCCAACAGGATCCAGGAATATGACCACATCTTCTCCATTTGCATCTTTCGCTGGAAAACCGTCTGTACTTCCCTTCACAATGTCGGGTACAACTCTCTCAATTACAACATTTGTTGAAACTCCCGGGGGAACGAATCCAAGAACGCGGACTGCGTGGAAGCTTGCTCTCTTGCTTGGCTGTATGCCTAATGGAAGCATATAGCAGCCACCAAAACTTCCTTTCCGGCTTGTGAACGGCTGGAAGTCATCAGCATATAGCAGAAATCGGTATACGATATATTTCCTGCCATCTGAAAGATTCCCCTCACTGCAGGCATCCATACGTTTAGAGCCGGGGTGCCATCTAGACCTCTTGTCTGGAGCTCCTATGAGCTGGACGTCTTTCACCCGAATTTGTTCGCGATGTAGCTGCCCAGTTGCTCCCCTTGTGGAGCAAATGAGAAAAGTCGCATGTTCAGAGCGTCCCTTTTTCAGATGTCTGTTCACGAGTAGTAACTCTTCAAATGTGCTCCCATCAGACTTACTTTTTGGCCGAAACAGAGTGATAGCGTCACCTGCCCGAATATCATTGTTGCAATGTTCTCCGTCGAGCGTTGTGGTGGAGACGACACGCCTCGCATTTCTTTTCTCAGTTTCTTCCATTGCATCGATTTGCGGGCCTATCACATCTTCCATATTTGATTCTTGTTGTTCTTCTCCGGTTGCAAGATAACTTGCAATGATGATAGCTTCAATTCTCCAGTCACTCCTTGCTGTAAAACTTCTTCTGCTCCTAGAATTCTTTCCAGTTTCGATGTTCTTTCCCTGTTTCGTTCTGGCTCCTCCCAGCTTAGCCACCAGGGCCTCTTGATTTGTCGTCGGCATACATATGATCCTCAACTCGTCTCCATGTCGGGCGTATACCTTTCTGTGCATCTTGTGACCGTCATGATCTGATGCACTTACCGAAATGCGATGGAATGGGTCATTCAGAACAGCTGAACGGCATTTGACAATGAAAGAGTTTTCAATACTTTCTGAAGCAATTTGATATGCTTCATCTTCTCTTTCATCACTACTATCCCTTTTACTAGACTTTATGCAGTCCAGAATGGGTCCGGTCTGTATATCCCTTTCCGCCCATGTGCTCGGTAGCACGACTCGTACCGATGTAGTACAATGAGCTCTACGGCTACTAGACAGTCCTGGAGACATCTTTCCAAGCCTAGAGCCGCTTTTTGTTACATCTATTTCACACGTTGTATCCATGCTTTGTGGGAAACATGTTTTCAGAATGAACGGTAAAATGACTTTCCTCATGTACGAGTCGCTAGGTGCTTGATCCGAAATGTCCCGCTTGAAATTAGACATCTCACGCATACCTTCATAGTCCTTGCGTTTCATCCGTAGCGTTCCACTAAGCAATATTATTGCAGAGAATACTGGCCAGGTCAGCAGTTTATCCACAAGTCCGCGGTCATCTTCCGCTGCCTCTTCTCCGTCGTGGTCATCACAGCTCTCGGCCGAGCTTTCCTCAGAGCCTATCGTTTCTTCTTCTCTGGTAACTTTTCCAGCCTCAAAAAATCCAATGTGCTCTTCTCCATTGCCACTAGAAATATTCTCGTCTTCAGCAGATGCTTTTCCGACGTTTTCGTCCGGTATATCGGCGTGAACCTCGAATGTTTCGTTCGAAACTAGCGGGGTTTCCCCATTTTCGTGCCTTGTCCCACTTTCGTATGGGATTGGCAATGATTCAAACCTTCTCCGGGTTCTTCGAGGTGTACCTTTCTTCCGAACAGCTGTTCGTTTCATCTCTTCTCTTTGGATTCGAGAGAACCTTGCACAAATTGTGGATTAATGTCAACTAGTAGGCAACTAATAAGATGGTATCCGTCTCTTTTAACCAGGCCACTGTAATAGTTTATGGTACCTATATTTTCTTACCGTTACATCTTATCGAAAACTTCACACTGACTAGTGTCCTACCTAACTCAAGGAACAGGTGACTTGATTTCCCATGTTGGGTTCTTCAGCGATCTTTAATGCCTCCAACGATTCCTGCTTCCTTTTCTGAATGAAATACACGAATCATTTACAATTTAGCTTCAGTACATGGTATAATAGGCCTCAATAGTAATCTTGTTATGGTAATAAACTATATATAGATGAGAACACGGTTGCAATTCTCTTTCGGATTGTCTACTACTCTAATTTACAGCATTTATTCGATGTTTCTCCTTCAGTATGCAGCTAAACATCAATACCAAGACTTTTAGGTTGGTTTGACATTGCGTAGGGGCATGATTTCTATTTCTGCTAATTTATCACGTCCAGAAAATTTGACAGATCATCCGCTGCCAAATCATCTGCCACATCATCGTCTGCCAAATCATCTGCCTTCCAGTTACGACGAGGTCATTATGAGTGGATGAGCTGTCTATTTAAGGCTGTTGATGCGCGACGTATAGGACCATTTCATCATCCGGTTATCATGAAGATGACAGGTAAGGCTGGTACGTTGTCGAGTAGGTATCTTTCCCCTCTCTCATTTCTTTCCACATGCTTTCCATGAAAGATAGTGCACTAACCATAAATATCGTTCTTCGCTGATCCTATTCTAGTCTATTGATTGCAAATGATTCTGGCATAGGTATTGGTTATAGGTTGGAATGACGAAAGCTTGCAAGCTTTCGTCATTCCAACCTACAACCAATACCTTTGCACGCAAAAATAGTTCAATGATGGTAAGTTTGTTCATTCCATTCATACTCATGTTCTTCTCATCCTTTACAATACTTTTCTATATCCGATTGCTAACCTGTTGCAAATCATCTGTAATGGTGTTTATTTCCCTCCTGTCTGAACATCACATGTAGTTTTGAAACAGCAAGGAACTCGATTTGCTTGCACAATAGTCCTGGTTGTAGAGATAGTAAGATTTTAGATACGATAGTTCGATTTTATGAGTAGTCTAGTCTAATGATAGAACTGAAACAATCCTTCAGGCATCGTTGTCCTTGCTACATAAAAATTCTGACATCCTTTTAGATCACACTTGGTTATCCCTATACACTTCTATGAAGACCACCGAGAGAGATACTCCATTCTGCCCGACATTTCGTAGCCAGATGCCTGAACATGCGGCTGGAATGGCATTTCCACCTCATTCTATCGTCCTGAACATCAATTGTAGGCACTAGAAAGTATTACCCTAGGCATCATATTCTACTACTTTCCCGTTCTGTCCGAGTCAGTACCGCCAGGCACTACAATTTACTGGTTCAGTATAGACTTCCCGGCAGTAAATTGTACTGTCTCAAGCACTAGTTCCAGGTAGTGAAATGTACTGCCACAGGTAGCACTTCCAGGTAGTACACTGCACTGCCACAGGCAGTAACTGGTACTGTCCTATGCCCCTGTCGAGTACAACACTATCAGACAGTACTTTACGCTGATCTGGACAGCTCTATAATACATCAAAATCTACTACTTTTTGTAGTGCTGTGGGGCAGCAATTCACATATCCTGGAGCAGTACAGCGTGGCAGTGATTTACACATACGCAAGTAGTAGAGCACGGCAGCACTTTCCACCACGGCAAGTAGCACGGTACGGTAGCACTTTTCGTATCATAAAGCAGTACTATCAGGCAGCTTTTCCCAGAGACTATCAGCACCTCATTTCATTGCTTTCACACATTTCGTCAGACATCATAATTTACTGTCCCCACTCGCTTCCACAGGCAGTAGAATACACAGCCTCGAAGCATGTCTGCTGTCATCATATTCCACTGCATTACTCTACTGCCAGAACATAGACTTGTCACTACCTGTAAGTACAAAAAAAAGCAGCACCACACAGCAGCAGAAATTACTGCTTTGTCCAATAATAGAATACAGTACATTTCTCTGCCTCTGCCATGACCTGCAGGCAGTATCATACAGTACATCGGGGCACTACCTAAATATAGCAAAATGTGCTGCCGTCATTCGGGCCCGCAGCCAGCACAGCACGCTGCCGGAAACACTAGCTTCTACTGCCACACGGTGCATCCCACGCCACCAAATAGTACTGCCGTGGGCCATATTCCTGGACAGCATATTTTACTCCCTCCCCGTGCTGCCCAAGTCAGCACAATATACTACTTTATTTTACAGGCCAATGTAGCACAAATCACTGCCAGAAAGACAATCTAAATCCAGCAACTATCACTGCCTCCCACCACTGCCTCACGTCATACATCCAGGCAGTACTTTCTACTGCCGTCGGCAGCACATGGCCACTGCCTCCGGGCAGTGCACTGTACTGCCGGCAAGTAGGGCATTAATTTATATTTTTACAGTACTAAATTTTACTGCCTCAGGCAGTAAATTTTACTGCCGTACAGTACTGCCCCAGGCCCGATTTCAGACACAGTAGTGAGGAGAATGGTTAAG
>JALQPE010001882.1:0-13022 GCA_030407315.1 Asparagopsis taxiformis
AGAAGGAGTAGAAGGGTAGAATGAGCACCCGAGGAGCAGGAGGGGTAGAAGGAGCAGGAGGAGTAGGACCAGAACGGGTAGTAGAAGGCTCATCTGATTGGGGCGTAGATGGCTTCGGCGCATCTTCAGATGGCTGTTCATTATGAACAATGACCCTTTGGTCTTCTTCCATGTCCACAACGCCCGTGGAAAAGCGAAGCTGCTCAACATTTCGTCGGAGACGAGAGCATGCTTCGTACCGCTGTTGTCGTCAGTATTGAAGTGCATGAGGGTCTCAGCGATACTGTTCGCAATAACAGTCTCCTTTCCTGACCCATTGTTCTTGAGCTCGGAGTAGAAATGTTCGAGCGGAGGCTCCATCATTGTGAGCAGCAACCGGCTCGGACATCTTGAAAACTTCAATCAAAACACGAACGAAAGGATTACCAAATCCTCTTGTCGTCCTACTCAACTGACGCAGATCTCGCATGCGAGTCCAGAGAGCTGTTATGAGCAAGATGAACCTTGGCTGATACTCCGAGCCGCGACGGAAGTCTGCCATGAAAACGAGATCCATGTTGCAGCCATACATGTCTACGGACTGCTTGAAGACATCGTCGTTGATGTCACGGCCTTCTTTAACGGCCCTTTCCTGTTCCGCAGCGAGAATTTCCTTGGTGAACATGCTCGGTACGGAACTCCAGAACTCAAGCGCTTTGTTGTTCACAGTCCGGAAGCCTTTCGCAGCAGTCACGTGCTTGTTGATGGCTTGGTAGCCCAGTTTCGATATCGACAACTGGCTGTCCATGATGACCTGAATGCACTTCCGATTCGGTTCACCCAGCATGTCCTTGGTCGTGAGCAGTTGGACCACAGAACACACTCGGTCTGCAAAGAAACAAGGGCAACATCATGTGTGAGTGTGTTTGCTTGAATGGACAGCCCGAGTACTTCAAAAGGTGTGAAGTACTCATCGGAAACTTCTTCTGTCCCTGGGCGCCTGATCAAAGCCACATCGATGTTCCTGAATGAAGCAGCATACGGATGTTGCCCTTCCGGTCTTCACGAATGCACTTCTGGAGAGCCGCAACGCGATGGCCACCATCGATGTAAAACGTTTGAAGGTGGGGGTTGTGCTGCCTTCACTAGGAAGGAGCATTTTGCAGGCAAGGATTCGGGAGATTGAGGAGGTGAATCCTTCCCTCAAGAACTTCTCCTTCAGCTCAAGCACTCTCCCTTCCCTAATATGACGAGAGAATAGGGGGGTCTGTGCAAATCCAAGGGAGACAGCCTGTGGTCAGCTTTGGGACAGTCTGACAACTGAACCTCGGCGGTGACAGAGTTATCGTGACCAGCTGCCGAGGGCGCGAGAGAAGGGGCGCGAGAGCGAGGGGCGAGAGCGCGAGGCCCGACCGCGAGTCGAAGCGCGAGCAGGGGCGGGGCAGAGGGTTTGAGGAGGTGCGAGGAGCCATTGAAGGATGAGGGAAAGCAGGAATGGAGAGAAGCTTGATTGAGTGTACGACCCCGATAACGACGATACAGAGACGATTAAGATAGATTTATTTCGCTACTGCAGTCTGATAAAGGATCAAACGTGAACAATCCGTTTCAACTCTGATTTCAATTTTTGTTTTATTTCTAGACCACTTGACTCAGATCAAGAGTAATACTCGAAATTCAGTTAATTTCTGCGGCCAAATACAATCGCTATACGACGAGTTCATACTCAAAGTGGCTAAACAGGTACGAGTTGGTCATGGTGATTACCCCAAAACCACTCAAGTAATAACTACATAATGCTGAAGTCACATACTTCCAGCATTTTGCACCAACTCGTGGAGCTGATGCGTACATACCAAATGCATCTGTATTCAACATGAACCACGAATAAGTGGGCTTCGGCCAATGAGTGCACTGCACCTGGCTTGAGAAACTAGGAATAATACCCGGTATTATTTTGGCCTCCCAAAAGCCAGGTGCACCAACGCCATTGGCCGGAGGTAGTTTGGACCACCCCGGCCAATGGGGTTGGTGGCACTTGGTCTATACCGACCCAAAATAATACCGGTATTATTTTGGCCTCCCAAACGCCAGGTGCACCAACGCCATTGGCTGAGGTTATCCGGAGTACCCCCAGGCAATGGGGTTGGTGCACTTGGTCTACACCCACCCAACTTTATACCCCGGCCAGACTCCTGTTCTCGAACTGAAATTTTACCGGGATAGTGAACGATGTAATATAATACCAGGTTTTACTATCTGCTATCGTTCTTGCATCTACTGAAGAGGTTTAGAATTTGCAGCTCCTGTAGGTAGAGCTTTCTGTGGAGAATAGCTTTCTGCATGTGGTGTTTGTTACATTTGTGAATTGATCTGACTATATAAAGAATCCATGCAGTATCTCTTTATCATGTTCTATTGGAATTGTGTTATTACTCTACGGATTCATACCCAACTAAGGCTTCAACACGGCTGGACAGATGCCCTTCATCACTTCAATTTCGAATTGCCCTCCCAATGTCCAACGACATATTCTCCTTCTTCACTTTGATGCTGCTCAGTTTTGAGGGAATATGTGAGATCGGATCGGGAACTTGTATTGAAGACCCTTATGCTCTCAAATCCTTCCTCGTGGTGATAAACATCCCTCGGCAGACAAGAACAGAATATGGTGGTACTTCACACCTCTTCATTGGAACTCTGTATAACTCTCTGTTGGGATGGGATAAACAGACATGACTGTAGGGTGCAAGCACGAGGCCGAATCCATCTGCGCCGCTTGACATCATGAAGTAGGATGGCGGAGAAGGGGGACTGTTAACTTCATCGATTCCCACTTCATAGTCTGTATGTCCAGCACGAGGTTTAGTCCGCTCTCCAGTCAGCACTAAAGTAGTTCCAGTGCTGGGGAAGGCCATCGGTCCTTCCCACTAGTCCTCAATTCCAAACCTTCCGCACAAATACCTAGACCGAGCTCAACAATCATCTTCTTCCGATAGAGATTATTATTGTTATCCTCGAGGTCATCACATAAGCTCTTCCGCTTTGTTATAAAGATTCCTCTGCCCTTCTCACCTTCTTCATCAGAGTTTTTCCCATCCATCATAGCCATGCACCACGGTGTCCAGTCCGGATCTCTGCGGGTGTCACCGGATTCAGAGTTCTTCTTGGCATCCTCGAGACGTTCCTCAAACAACGCAGAAAAATGAAGGAGCAGTTCGTGGATCGCATCTGCAGTAGTAGAAGACTTGAATATTCCGTCCAGAATTGTAAACCCAACCAAGTCTATTTCATTTCGTTTTCTCTCGGAAATAAGCCCTCGAGAGAAACTCAGCGGAAACATTTTTGTGCCGAATAGGCACTCGCTGCTGCTTCAGCGACCTCGGCTCGAAGCGTATCGACCAGTTTCCCATTCACATAGTATTTCATTCGACTGTCGGGATGAATGATAACAGGCAGTTTCGCTTCTATACCTTCCTCCACATCTTTGTCAGGGACATCATTTTGTTGCCTGTCCGAATACTGACCTCCTTGAACCGCGTGGACTGCAGCGTCTTTGCCGGATTGCAAATTTGCGTCTTCACGCATCTTTTGCTTCTTCTTCTGCCGCGGCCTGCTGGTATCCTCTCCCACCAGGTCAATAACCTCTTGAGGGGTGACATCCACCAATTTCCGTTTGGATCGTAGAATCATTGGCGGCGTCTCCGTATTCCTCGGCTTTGCCTTTAAGGCACGAAACCACTGCTGTGCTTGGCTTCATCAACTTCCTAGGCGTAGAACTGGTAACAGGTGTTCCGTGTCCTCCAGCTCAGGTAAAACAGGTAGGCCGACATCCGCTGTAGAACATAGCGTCTCCAGTGCCATCACCCTGATTTCGTACACCTTTCATCGGGTCCTCCGTTGTCCTTCCAGAAGAATGTTCGGGACATTCTTCGCGGACATCTTTCGTTCCAGACCCATCGCTCTTCCTAGATTCAGGACCTCCTTCACCATCTCGACCAGTTCTTGGATGACCAACTGACATATTCGCCGGCGACTTTCCACCCTGCTCTGGTCTGAGCGTGGCACTTCCGGCTGCCACTGGGCTAGGTGATTGTTGCAGGTCATTTTCATCACCGTGGTCATTTCTTCCTCGATTTGCACCAGTTGGTTCAAGCTCTTGAGTTCCTACGTTCTTCTGCAACACATCCCCAACTTCACAATCTCCAGGTTTCGAAGAATTGTTCTCGGTAGGCGCAGTAGGCACTGCGCGGTCCGTTTGTAACCTGCTTTGCGCTTTCGGAATCTGCCGCTTTCCCTGTCGCCTCTTCACCAACCTGTGTTGCAGCACCGACCTCAGCGTTAACACGATCCGATATTTCCAGACTGCCCTGTGTCTGCTGTTGGGTAAGTACATTTGGACTCTGTACCACGTCCGAGCGATCAATGGCAGCATTTGAAGTATCACCATACGATGCGGATTGTTGTCGTGGTGAGGTGCAGTATTCCTTCCAAGGATTTTCGCCTAGTCCGCCTTTCCTGCACACCTATTTCAGGCGCGACGGAATGGTCGAGAGAGTCATCCGATAGAATTGGGCCGTTGAAAACCACATAACGGATTTCTTTCATCATAGACCGCGTCAATGCTGCTGCACGTATACCTCTCCCAGTTGGTGCGTCGGAAGGATAGAAATCTTTGAGGACAGTCAAAATGCGATATCGTATGGTTTTTCGTGTTCGTCCACCTGGCTCCGGTACTTCATGTAACTTCCTGAAACATGGATGAGGTGAGGAATGCCAGGAGTTTTCTTTCCGTACAGCTTTCTCAAGTATGTCATATATTTCACATGCTGTAGCACCACTTTTGCGCGCATTTTTGACTTAGATACCACCATCTCCTTTCCTACGTTTCCACATCGTCCACATTGCAGTGAGCTCTAGAATGACAAGTTTGGTGTCCACCGAAGCTTTTCGAAACGCAGAAGCGAATAGGACGTCCACAGTGCATCCCTGCATATTCTTCGAGTCTGGCGGACTAGTTTCAGTTGCAAATCGACTTTGGATAGCTGACCAATGTTCGAACGCCGGGTTATTTACGTCTCCGAAGCCCTGCGCAATCGAAAACGTACTTCATCATGATTCCTTCCTGACAACCTGGAATGACCTTGTTCTCGACTACAACTTTTGTGCACACATTTACCTTCGCCTTCATCAAGCCCATCATCATGAACTTCATGACCGTACAGACGTGGTCAGCAATAGAAACTTCTATCACGTCATGAGTCTTTTCGTTCAGCTTCTGCGATATTCGCATCACTTCAAGAGGATGAAACATTTCACGGGTTCCAGGTGGTCGGATGAAGTCAACGCTAATGCTCCTCAGTCTCCATCGATCAGCAACTGTCGGTTTGTTTTCCACAATCGACTGCAAAGCGCTGATACGATGACCTCCATCAATGCACTGCAGTTTCTTCCGTCCGTCTGACCCCATTGTTTCACAAGATGGTCATTCGGGTGCCAGTTTCCAGAAACCCCTCGGTAGATATTTTGCTGACCAGATCGCGCACTCTGGCCTCCTGCACAAGACGAGAAGTTGATTCCGGTTTGGCAACATCTAGCGGATTGATCATTTTAGGTTCAGTCCTGCATTCGACAATGTTGATGTCAATCCCCATCACAGACTCTTCTGATGCGCTTCCATGCCAGCAGGACTCCCTCGCCTTCACGGACGTTAGACCTCTCCCTGTTTTTCGATTTCACCGTCCCAGGAGTAGATGGAAAGCGTAGAGTGTTTTTCCCCAGATGGGGATATATCACCAAGGGTTTTTGCTGCCTCTATCATGGCAGCGTCTGCTCCCTGAATGGGTGTCTGGCTATCTGCCGTCTCCCTTCCCGCTGCAGACGGAGCCCCTCCATCAGCAGAACCTCCGGAGGGTGTTTTATCACCGCCTACCGTCGTTGCAAGTCTCTCTGCAACGCTTTCGACGGTATCCTTTGGTTCCGCAGCGCGCTCAGTGTCGCTTCCGGCCATTGCAAAGATTTGGACGCGTAGAGAAGCCGTTCAGGATAACAAAGATACCTTTTCTCTCCGACTACACGATCAAGAGATATTCCTCTTTCAAGGTGGTATTTGGCGGGAAACGATCTCCCTACACGTCTAAACGTGAAATATCAGTTATTGATTCACCTTCCACGCGCTCCAATTGTATTCGGCCATCTGTCATTCCTCGACGAAGGACTTCCCACAACAATTCCTTCGTTCCCAAACCATCCCATTGCCATGAATCATAGTACTCCACTTGTCACTGGAGCCAGAAAAAAACTATAGCCGGGTATTATTTTCCACGTCATGGCCAGTGCCAGCTCTCCATTGGATTATGCGAACTCAACTTTGTGGAACTAGGAGTCCTGCAACTCGCGGCTCCATCTCTAGTACCAATGGCGTCATACGTACGTAAGTGCGTACGCTCTTCGCAAAACACACTTTATTTGTGCGCATGGAACAAAATCCCACTCTATTCTTCAAACGACATGTACAAATTTTGTATAGCATTGTTGGAAGACTTGATCAGGACTGCTGCTAAATGAATTACGAAAGTTTACTGATGTATTAAACACTGTGCTGGAACACTCTATGCTGAACGTGGTGGGTATCCATCTTCTCTAGTTAAGACGCTCACTTCACCACCAGAAAGAAATCACTATTGTGCTCTACACTGCCACTTTGTCTATCGTATGAACAAACTCCTGACTCGCAGTTATGTACGTGCAAAACTTCTCGGACCCGTCGTTCATTTCAACGTGAAACTATAGTATCATTCCCACCTTTCCGGTACATACCGTCTCCAGTGCATGTCAAGGGAATGCAGACAGCATATGGAGTTTTCTGCTTTCCATTTCTTTGCCTTCTTCCCTCTCCTTGCCCTACCACATAAAAAAAGGACAATGTGACGAAAGGACACGTCTGGAACATGTGAATTCCTCCATGCTCGTCCTGCTATGGGCGGGTACTACTATACCAGCATCATACCATCCATCTTTGCACACTGTGAATGATGACTGCTTCCAGGTTCAGCACGCCCTAACCTCGATTCGCTCTCAGATCCTCATGACTAGTGCGCACTCTTTGTGCAGCAGTGAGCCACATAGTCGTTCACCATGTTGAGACCCGTTTACCTGTCTGGTTCTGAGAAAAAAGTTTCAGAAGCTTTACGTATCCTTGCCATCATGACGGTTTCTTCTGCCGGAACATTTTTCGCGTCTTCAACAGATTCCCCTCGCCACCGCGGTGATTGGACAGTGGGTGCTCACCATAGTACTGCTCCTCTCTGATATGAGATGGAATACAGGACTTAAGAAGCATCTTTTTGCTGCCTCTTCTGTCGCATGTGGACTCTCCGAAATTCCTTTTCCTAGGCAAAAATACACGCGTCTGCAATCGGCAGACGTCCATTGTTTTGTATTGTGACCTACCGCACCCAGCGTGATGGCTATTCGTGCGAGCCAGTCATCGGCCATGATGAGCTCCATTGATGACAGATGTTCATTCTTATGGTTCGAGTTTCGAACCCCTCTTTTAAGAGGCTGGTGCATTCTCTCGAATAAAAGCTCTTCCACATGTTTCGCAGCTCCAAAAGCTGGTAATGTATGTACGCAAAATTCTATCAACCGATGCAAGTTCGGTTTGTCCAGATGTTTCATTGCAATAGGATCCTTCTTGCATACCTCATGCAGTTCTTTCATATAGTCTGAAACAAGAGCTAGAATGTGGTCATGACGTCCGCCATTCTCGGCCTCGAACCTCCTGGTTGACTCAAGTCCATCTATCCACCATGTTGGGATGAATCGAATGCTGGCAACAACCATTTGAAACTTTTTCAGCAAACGAAGAATACGTTCAAGTTTTCATACCCGTCCCAAGAGTTCCCGATGACGATACGAAATGCCGAATAAAATGCTTGGGGAGCTACAACGAGAACAGCGAATATATCGCTCATGTTCATCGATAATAGGTAGTTCTGCCCGAATACCTGACTCTGACTACTCAAACAGAACATTCGGAGGGTATTCAGTAGAACTGTTTCCGCAACATTCGAAGTACAGGTGTTGCTGCGGTGATTGTCGCATTCATCACATCTTGAGCCATCCGGAGAGCAGATGGTCTGGGCAACTACAGCAGAGCGATATGGATCGAATTGACAAGGAACAACTGGAACTCCTTCTTCGTTTGTAGAACTCCTCTCCGCACACGATTAAGGGATTCACTCAAATTATGGAGTGCCTTATTCTCAATCGGATCTAGGCTTAGTCCAAGAACTTTGAGCTGATCTTGCGATGCGACTTCCCTCACAAGCTTGTTTCGGTGCATTCCTCGGGCATGCGTACTCATCTGACTGTTTAGCAATGCTGTGTATGCATTTCGTGAACCTCCACTGCTGCTCATTCTTGCTTTTCGAAAATGCAGCTATGGCATGGTGTATTACTGGTGTGTCCACGGACATCCAGAGTATGCGAAACAGCTGGGTAATCTCCGATAAATCCAACAGGATCCAGGAATATGACCACATCTTCTCCATTTGCATCTTTCGCTGGAAAACCGTCTGTACTTCCCTTCACAATGTCGGGTACAACTCTCTCAATTACAACATTTTTGAAACTCCCGGGGAAACGAATCCAAGAACGCGGACTGCGTGGAAGCTTGCTCTCTTGCTTGCTGTATGCCTAATGGAAGCATATAGCAGCCACCAAAACTTCCTTTCGGCTTGTGAACGGCTGGAAGTCATCAGCATATAGCAGAAATCGGTATACGATATATTTCCTGCCATCTGAAAGATTCCCCTCACTGCAGGCATCCATACGTTTAGAGCCGGGGTGCCATCTAGACCTCTTGTCTGGAGCTCCTATGAGCTGGACGTCTTTCACCCGAATTTGTTCGCGATGTAGCTGCCCAGTTGCTCCCCTTGTGGAGCAAATGAGAAAAGTCGCATGTTCAGAGCGTCCCTTTTTCAGATGTCTGTTCACGAGTAGTAACTCTTCAAATGTGCTCCCATCAGACTTACTTTTGGCCGAAACAGAGTGATAGCGTCACCTGCCCGAATATCATTGTTGCAATGTTTCTCCGTCGAGCGTTGTGGTGGAGACGACACGCCTCGCATTTCTTTCTCAGTTTCTTCCATTGCATCGATTTGCGGGCCTATCACATCTTCCATATTTGATTCTTGTTGTTCTTCTCCGGTTGCCAGATAACTTGCAATGATGATAGCTTCAATTCTCCAGTCACTCCTGCTGTAAAACTTCTTCTGCTCCTAGAATTCTTTCCAGTTTCGATGTTCTTTCCCTGTTTCGTTCTGGCTCCTCCCAGCTTAGCCACCAGGGCCTCTTGATTTGTCGTCGGCATACATATGATCCTCAACTCGTCTCATGTCGGGCGTATACCTTTCTGTGCATCTTGTGACCGTCATGATCTGATGCACTTACCGAAATGCGATGGAATGGGCATTCAGAACAGCTGAACGGCATTTTACAATGAAAGAGTTTTCAATACTTTCTGAAGCAATTTGATATGCTTCATCTCTCTTTCATCACTATTATCCCTTTTACTAGACTTTATGCAGTCCAGAATGGGTCCGGTCTGTATATCCCTTTCCGCCCATGTGCTCGGTAGCACGACTCGTACCGATGTAGTACAATGAGCTATACGGCTACTAGGACAGTCCTGGAGACATCTTCCAAGCCTAGAGCCAGTTTTGTACATCTATTCACACGTTGTATCCATGCTTTGTGGGGAAACATTTTTCAGAATGAACGTTAAATGACTTTCCTCATGTACGAGTCGCTAGGTGCTTGATCCGAAATGTCCCGCTTGAAAATTAGACATCTCACGCATACCTTATTAGTCCTTGCGTTTCATCCGTAGCGTTCCACTAAGCAATTATATTGCAGAGAATACTGGCCAGGTTCAGCAGTTATCCACAATCCGGGTCATCTTCCGCTTGCCTCTTCTCCGTCGTGGTCATCACAGCTCTCGGCCGAGCTTTTCCTCAGAGCCTATCGTTTCTTCTTCTCTGGTAACTTTTTCCAGCCTCAAAAAATGCAATGTGCTCTTCTCCATTGCCACTAGAAATATTCTCGTCTTCAGCAGATGCTTTTTCCGACGTTTTCGTCCGGTATATCGGCGTGAACCTCGAATGTTTCGTTCGAAACTAGCGGGGTTTCCCCTTTTCGTGCTTGTCCCACTTTCGTATGGGATTGGCAATGATTCAAACCTCTCTCCGGGTTCTTCGAGGTGTACCTTTCTTCCGAACAGCTGTTCGTTTCATCTCTTCTCTTTGGATTCGAGAGAACCTTGCACAAATTGTGGATTAATGTCAACTAGTAGGCAACTAATAAGATGGTATCCGTCTCTTTTTAACCAGGCCACTGTAATAGTTTATAGTACCTATATTTTCTTACCGTTACATCTTATCGAAAACCACACTGACTAGTGTCCTACCTAACTCAAGGAACAGGTGACTTGATTTCCCCATGTTGGGTTCTTCAGCGATCTTTAATGCCTCCAACGATTCCTGCTTCCTTTTCTGAATGAAATACACGAATCATTTACAATTTAGCTTCAGTACATGGTATATAGGCCTCAATAGTAATCTTGTTATGGTAATAAACTATATATAGATGAGAACACGGTTGCAATTCTCTTTCGGATTGTCTACTACTCTAATTTACAGCATTTATTCGATGTTTCTCCTTCAGTATGCAGCTAAACATCAATACCAAGACTTTTAGGTTGGTTTGACATTGCGTAGGGCATGATTTCCTATTTCTGCTAATTTATCACGTCCAGAAAATTTGACAGATCATCCGCTGCCAAATCATCTGCCACATCATCGTCTGCCAAATCATCTGCCTTCCAGTTACGACGAGGTCATTATGAGTGGATGAGCTGTCTATTTAAGGCTGTTGATGCGCGACGTATAGGCCATTTCATCATCCGGTTATCATGAAGAATGACAGGTAAGGCTGGTACGTTGTCGAGTAGGTATCTTTCCCTCTCTCATTTTCTTTCCACGAAAGATAGTGCACTAACCATAAATATCGTTCTTCGCTGATCCTATTCTAGTCTATTGATTGCAAATGATTCTGGCATAGGTATTGGTTGTAGTTGGAATGACGAAAGCTTGCAAGCTTTCGTCATTCCAACCTACAACCATCCTTTGCACGCAAAAATAGTTCAATGATGGTAAGTTTGTTCATTCCATTCATACTCATGTTCTTCTCATCCTTTACAATACTTTTCTATATCCGATTGCTAACCTGTTGCAAATCATCTGTAATGGTGTTTATTTCCCTCCTGTCTGAACATCACATGTAGTTTTGAAACAGCAAGGAACTCGATTTGCTTGCACAATAGTCCTGGTTTGTAGAGATAGTAAGATTTTAGATACGATAGTTCGATTTATGATATAGTCTAGTCTAATGATAGAACTGAAACAATCCTTCAGGCATCGTTGTCCTTGCTACATAAAAATTCTGACATCCTTTTTAGATCACACTTGGTTATCCCTATACACTTCTATGAAGACCACCGAGAGAGATATTCCATTCTGCCCGACATTTCGTAGCCAGATGCCTGAACATGCGGCTGGAATGGCATTTTCCACCTCATTCTATCGTCCTGAACATCAATTGTAGGCACTAGAAAGTATTACCCTAGGCATCATATTCTACTACTTTCCCGTTCTGTCCGAGTCAGTACCGCCAGGCACTACAATTTACTGGTTCAGTATAGACTTCCCGGCAGTAAATTGTTACTGTCTCAAGCACTAGTCCAGGTAGTGAAATGTACTGCCACAGGTAGCACTTCCAGGTAGTACACTGCACTGCCACAGGCAGTAACTGGTACTGTCCCTATGCCCCTGTCGAGTACAACACTATCAGACAGTACTTTACGCTGATCTGGACAGCTCTATAATACATCAAAATCTACTACTTTTTGTAGTGCTGTGAGGCAGCAATTCACATATCCTGGAGCAGTACAGCGTGGCAGTGATTTACACATACGCAGTAGTAAGCACGGCAGCACTTTCCACCACGGCAAGTAGCACGGTACGGTAGCACTTTTCGTATCATAAAGCAGTACTATCAGGCAGCTTTTCCCAGACCTATCAGCACTCATTTCATTGCTTTCACACATTTCGTCAGACATCATATTTACTGTCCCCACTCGCTTCCACAGGCAGTAGAATACACAGCCTCGAAGCATGTCTGCTGTCATCATATTCCACTGCATACTCTACTGCCAGAACATAGACTTGTCACTACCTGTAAGTACAAAAAAAAGCAGCACCACACAGCAGCAGAAATTACTGCTTTGTCCAATAATAGAATACAGTACATTTCTCTGCCTCTGCCATGACCTGCAGGCAGTATCATACAGTACATCGGGGCACTACCTAAAATATAGCAAAATGTGCTGCCGTCATTAGGGCCTGTAGCCAGCACAGCACGCTGCCGGAAACACTAGCTTCTACTGCCACACGGTGCATCCCACGCCACCAAATAGTACTGCCGTGGGCCATATTCCTGGAAGCATATTTTACTCCCTCCCCGTGCTGCCCAAGTCAGCACAATTACTACTTTATTTACAGGCCAATGTAGCACAAATCACTGCCAGAAAGGCAATCTAAATCCAGCAACTATCACTGCCTCCACCACTGCCTCACGTCATACATCCAGGCAGTACTTTCTACTGCGTCGCAGCACATGGCCACTGCCTCCGGGCAGTGCACTGTACTGCCGGCAAGTAGGGCATTAATTTATATTTTTACAGTACTAAATTTTACTGCCTCAGGTAGTAAATTTTACTGCCGTACAGTACTGCCCCAGGCCCGATTTCAGACACAGTAGTGATGATTAGAATAGTGGCGTCCTCCCACCCGCCGAAAGCCAGCGTCCCACCCTATCCATTCCATCCCGTCCGGTGGTAAATTTCCCGTCCTTCCAGCCTTTCAACACCTTCTTGATGTACTTTACAGTCAAATCAGTACTACAATCCATCTATACTTCTG
>JALQPE010001883.1:0-55973 GCA_030407315.1 Asparagopsis taxiformis
TAAAACAGGTAGGCCGACATCCGCTGTAGATAACATACGTCTCCAGTGCCATATCACCCTGATTTCGTACACCTTTCATCGGGTCCTCCGTTTGTCCTTCCAGAAGAATGTTCGGGACATTCTTCGCGACACCTTTCGTTCCAGACCCATCGCTCTTCCTAGATTCAGGACCTCCTTCACCATCTCGACCAGTTCTTGGATGACCAACTGACATATTCGCGGCGACTTTCCACCCTGCTCTGGTCTGAGCGTGGCACTTCGGCTGCCACTGGGCCTAGGTGATTGTTGCAGGCATTTTCATCACCGTGGTCATTCTTCTCGATTGCCACCAGTGGTTCAAGCTCTTGAGTTCCTACGTTCTTCTGCAACACATCCCCACTTCACAATCTCCAGGTTTCGAAGAATTGTTCTCGGTAGGGCAATAGGCACTGCGCGGTCCGTTGTAACCTGCTTTGCGCTTTCGGAATCTGCCGCGCTTTCCCTGTCGCCTCTTCACCAACCTGTGTTGCAGCACCGACCTCAGCGTTAACACGATCCGATATTTCCAGACTGCCCTGTGTCTGCTGTTGGGTAAGTACATTTGGACTCTGTACCACGTCCGAGCGATCAATGGCAGCATTTGAAGTATCACCATACGATGCGGATTGTTGTCGTGGTTGAGGTGCAGTATTCCCTTCCAAGGATTTTCGCCTAGTCCGCCTTTCCTGCACACCTATTTCAGGCGCGACGGAATGGTCGAGAGAGTCATCCGATAGAATTGGGCCGTTGAAACCACATAACGGATTTCTTTCATCATAGACCGCGTCAATGCTGCACGTATACCTCTCCCAGTTGGTGCGTCGGAAGGATAGAAATCTTTGAGGACAGTCAAAATGCGATATCGTATGGTTTTTCGTGTTCGTCCACCTGGCTCCGGTACTTCATGTAACTTCCTGAAACATGGATGAGGTGAGGAATGCCAGGAGTTTTTCTTTCCGTACAGCTTTCTCAAGTATGTCATATATTTCACACATGCTGTAGCACCACTTTTGCGCGCATGTCTTTAGACTTATACCACCATCTCCTTTCCTACGTTTCCACATCGTCCACATTGCAGTGAGCTCTAGAATGACAAGTTTGGTGTCCACCGAAGCTTTTCGAAACGCAGAAGCGAATAGGACGTCCACAGTGCATCCCTGCATATTCTTCGAGTCTGGCGGACTAGTTTCAGTTGCAAATCGACTTGGGATAGCTGACCAATGTTCGAACGCCGGGTTATTTACGTCTCCGAAGCCCTGCGCAATCGAAACGTACTTCATCATGATTCCTTCCTGACAACCTGGAATGACCTTGTTCTCGACTACAACTTTTGTGCACACATTTACCTTCGCCTTCATCAAGCCCTTCATCATCATGAACTTCATGACCGTACAGACGTGGTCAGCAATAGAAACTTCTATCACGTCATGAGTCTTTTCGTTCAGCTTCTGCGATATTCGCATCACTTCAAGAGGATGAAACATTTCACGGGTTCCAGGTGGTCGGATGAAGTCAACGCTAATGCTCCTCAGTCTCCATCGATCAGCAACTGTCGGTTTGTTTTCCACAATCGACTGCAAAGCGCTGATACGATGACCTCCATCAATGCACTGCAGTTTCTTCCGTCCGTCTGACCCCATTGTTTCACAGATGGTCATTCGGGTGCCAGTTTCCAGAAACCCCTCGGTAGATATTTTGCTGACCAGATCGCGCACTCTGGCCTCCTGCACAAGACGAGAAGTTGATTCCGGTTTGGCAACATCTAGCGGATTGATCATTTTAGGTTCAGTCCTGCATTCGACAATGTTGATGTCAATCCCCATCACAGACTCTTCTGATGCTTCCATGCCAGCAGGACTCCCCTCGCCTTCACGGACGTTAGACCTCTCCCTGTTTTTCGATTTCACCGTCCCAGGAGTAGATGGAAAGCGTAGAGTGTTTTTCCCAGATGGTGATATATCACCAAGGGTTTTGCTGCCTCTATCATGGCAGCGTCTGCTCCCTGAATGGGTGTCTGGCTATCTGCCGTCTCCCTTCCCGCTGCAGACGGAGCCCCTCCATCAGCAGAACCTCCGGAGGGTGTTTTATCACCGCCTACCGTCGTTGCAAGTCTCTCTGCAACGCTTTCGACGGTATCCTTTGGTTCCGCAGCGCGCTCAGTGTCGCTTCCGGCCATTGCAAAGATTTGGACGCGTAGAGAAGCCGTTCAGGATAAAAGACACCTTTTCTCTCCGACTACACGATCAAGAGATATTCCTCTTTCAAGGTGGTATTTGGCGGGAAACGATCTCCCTACACGTCTAAACGTGAAATATCAGTTTATTGATTCACCTTCCACGCGCTCCAATTGTATTCGGCCATCTGTCATTCCTCGACGAAGGACTTCCCACACACAATTCCTTCGTTCCCAAAACCATCCCATTGCCATGAATCATAGTACTCCACTTGTCACTGGAGCCAGAAAACTATACCGGGTATTATTTTCCACTGCATTGGCCAGGTGCCGGCTCCCCATTGGCCAGCAGACAGCCATCAGTCACAATACTCCACTTGTCACTGGAGCCAAAACTATACCGGTATTATTTTCCACTTCATTGGCCAGGTGCCGGCTCCCCATTGCCAGGACAGCCATCAGTCACAATACTCCACTTGTCACTGGAGCCAGAAACTATACGGGTATTATTTTCCACTTCATTGGCCAGGTGCCAGCTCTCCATTGGATTATGCGAACTCAACTTTGGGAACTAGGAGTCCTGCAACTCGCGGCTCCATCTCTAGTACCAATGGCGTCATACGTACGTAAGTGCGTACGCTCTTCGCAAAACACACTTTATTTGTGCGCATGGAACAAAATCCCACTCTATTCTTCAAACGACATGTACAAATTTTGTATAGCATTTGTTGGAAGACTTGATCAGGACTGCTGCTAAATGAATTACGAAAGTTTACTGATGTATTAAACACTGTGCTGGAACACTCTATGCTGAACGTGGTGGGTATCCATCTTCTCTAGTTAAGACGCTCACTTCACCACCAGAAAGAATATCACTATTGTGCTCTACAATGCCACTTTGTCTATCGTATGAACAAACTCCTGACTCGCAGTTATGTACGTGCAAAACTTCTCGGACCCCGTCGTTCATTTCAACGTGAACTATAGTATCATTCCCACCTTTCCGGTACATACCGTCTCCAGTGCATGTCAAGGGAATGCAGACAGCATATGGAGTTTTCTGCTTCCATTTCTTTGCCTTCTTCTCCTCTCCTTGCCCTACCACAATAAAAAAGGACAATGTGACGAAAAGGACACGTCTGGAACATGTGAATTCCTCCATGCTCGTCCTGCTATGGGCGGGTACTACTATACCAGCATCATACCATCCATCTTTGCACACTGCTTGAATGATGCTTCCAGGTTCAGCACGCCCTAACCTCGATTCGCTCTCAGATCCCTCATGACTAGTGCGCACTCTTTGTGCAGCAGTGAGCCACCATAGTCGTTCACCATGTTGAGACCCGTTTACCTGTCTGGTTCTGAGAAAAGTTTCAGAAGCTTTACGTATCCTTGCCATCATGACGGTTTCTTCTGCCGGAACATTTTTCGCGTCTTCAACAGATTCCCCTCGCCACCGCGTGATTGGACAGTGGGTGCTCACCATAGTACTGCTCCTCTCTGATATGAGATGGAATACAGGACTTAAGAAGCATCTTTTTGCTGCCTCTTCTGTCGCATGTGGACTCTCCGAAATTCCTTTTCCTAGTGCAAAATACACGCGTCTGCAATCGGCAGACGTCCATTGTTTTGTATTGTGACCTACCGCACCCAGCGTGATGGCTATTCGTGCGAGCCAGTCATCGGCCATGATGAGCTCCATTGATGACAGATGTTCATTCTTATGGTTCGAGTTTCGAACCCCTCTTTTAAGAGGCTGGTGCATTCTCTCGAATAAAAGCTCTTCCACATGTTTCGCAGCTCCAAAAGCTGGTAATGTATGTACGCAAAATTCTATCAACCGATGCAAGTTCGGTTTGTCCAGATGTTTCATTGCAATAGGATCCTTCTTGCATACCTCATGCAGTTCTTTCATATAGTCTGAAACAAGAGCTAGAATGTGGTCATGACGTCCGCCATTCTCGGCCTCGAACCTCCTGGTTGACTCAAGTCCATCTATCCACCATGTTGGGATGAATCGAATGCTGGCAACAACCATTTGAAACTTTTTCAGCAAACGAAGAATACGTTCAAGTTTTTCATACCCGTCCCAAGAGTTCCCGATGACGATACGAAATGCCGAATAAAATGCTTGGGGAGCTACAACGAGAACAGCGAATATATCGCTCATGTTCATCGATAATAGGTAGTTCTGCCCGAATACCTGACTCTGACTACTCAAACAGAACATTCGGAGGGTATTCAGTAGAACTGTTTCCGCAACATTTCGAAGTACAGGTGTTGCTGCGGTGATTGTCGCATTCATCACATCTTGAGCCAGTCCGGAGAGCAGATGGTCTGGGGCAACTACAGCAGAGCGATATGGATCGAATTGACAAGGAACAACTGGAACTCCTTCTTCGTTTGTAGGAACTCCTCTCCGCACACGATTAAGGGATTCACTCAAATTATGGAGTGCCTTATTCTCAATCGGATCTAGGCTTAGTCCAAGAACTTTGAGCTGATCTTGCGATGCGACTTCCCTCACAAGCTTGTTTCGGTGCATTCCTCGGGCATGCGTACTCATCTGACTGTTTAGCAATGCTGTGTATGCATTTCGTGAACCTCCACTGCTGCTCATATCTTGCTTTTCGAAAATGCAGCTATGGCATGGTGTATTACTGGTGTGTCCACGGACATCCAGAGTATGCGAAACAGCTGGGTAATCTCCGATAAATCCAACAGGATCCAGGAATATGACCACGTCTTCTCCATTTGCATCTTTCGCTGGAAAACCGTCTGTACTTCCCTTCACAATGTCGGGTACAACTCTCTCAATTACAACATTTGTTGAAACTCCCGGGGGAACGAATCCAAGAACGCGGACTGCGTGGAAGCTTGCTCTCTTGCTTGGCTGTATGCCTAATGGAAGCATATAGCAGCCACCAAAACTTCCTTTCCGGCTTGTGAACGGCTGGAAGTCATCAGCATATAGCAGAAATCGGTATACGATATATTTCCTGCCATCTGAAAGATTCCCCTCACTGCAGGCATCCATACGTTTAGAGCCGGGGTGCCATCTAGACCTCTTGTCTGGAGCTCCTATGAGCTGGACGTCTTTCACCCGAATTTGTTCGCGATGTAGCTGCCCAGTTGCTCCCCTGTGGAGCAAATGAGAAAAGTCGCATGTTCAGAGCGTCCCTTTTTCAGATGTCTGTTCACGAGTAGTAACTCTTCAAATGTGCTCCCATCAGACTTACTTTTTGGCCGAAACAGAGTGATAGCGTCACCTGCCCGAATATCATTGTTGCAATGTTCTCCGTCGAGCGTTGTGGTGGAGACGACACGCCTCGCATTTCTTTTCTCAGTTTCTTCCATTGCATCGATTTGCGGGCCTATCACATCTTCCATATTTGATTCTTGTTGTTCTTCTCCGGTTGCAAGATAACTTGCAATGATGATAGCTTCAATTCTCCAGTCACTCCTTGCTGTAAAACTTCTTCTGCTCCTAGAATTCTTTCCAGTTTCGATGTTCTTTCCCTGTTTCGTTCTGGCTCCTCCCAGCTTAGCCACCAGGGCCTCTTGATTTGTCGTCGGCATACATATGATCCTCAACTCGTCTCCATGTCGGGCGTATACCTTTCTGTGCATCTTGTGACCGTCATGATCTGATGCACTTACCGAAATGCGATGGAATGGGTCATTCAGAACAGCTGAACGGCATTTGACAATGAAAGAGTTTTCAATACTTTCTGAAGCAATTTGATATGCTTCATCTTCTCTTTCATCACTACTATCCCTTTTACTAGACTTTATGCAGTCCAGAATGGGTCCGGTCTGTATATCCCTTTCCGCCCATGTGCTCGGTAGCACGACTCGTACCGATGTAGTACAATGAGCTCTACGGCTACTAGACAGTCCTGGAGACATCTTTCCAAGCCTAGAGCCGCTTTTTGTTACATCTATTTCACACGTTGTATCCATGCTTTGTGGGAAACATGTTTTCAGAATGAACGGTAAAATGACTTTCCTCATGTACGAGTCGCTGGGTGCTTGATCCGAAATGTCCCGCTTGAAATTAGACATCTCACGCATACCTTCATAGTCCTTGCGTTTCATCCGTAGCGTTCCACTAAGCAATATTATTGCAGAGAATACTGGCCAGGTCAGCAGTTTATCCACAAGTCCGCGGTCATCTTCCGCTGCCTCTTCTCCGTCGTGGTCATCACAGCTCTCGGCCGAGCTTTCCTCAGAGCCTATCGTTTCTTCTTCTCTGGTAACTTTTCCAGCCTCAAAAAATGCAATGTGCTCTTCTCCATTGCCACTAGAAATATTCTCGTCTTCAGCAGATGCTTTTCCGACGTTTTCGTCCGGTATATCGGCGTGAACCTCGAATGTTTCGTTCGAAACTAGCGGGGTTTCCCCATTTTCGTGCCTTGTCCCACTTTCGTATGGGATTGGCAATGATTCAAACCTTCTCCGGGTTCTTCGAGGTGTACCTTTCTTCCGAACAGCTGTTCGTTTCATCTCTTCTCTTTGGATTCGAGAGAACCTTGCACAAATTGTGGATTAATGTCAACTAGTAGGCAACTAATAAGATGGTATCCGTCTCTTTTTAACCAGGCCACTGTAATAGTTTATAGTACCTATATTTTCTTACCGTTACATCTATCGAAAACTTCACACTGACTAGTGTCCTACCTAACTCAAGGAACAGGTGACTTGATTTCCCATGTTGGGTTCTTCAGCGATCTTTAATGCCTCCAACGATTCCTGCTTCCTTTTCTGAATGAAATACACGAATCATTTACAATTTAGCTTCAGTACATGGTATAATAGGCCTCAATAGTAATCTTGTTATGGTAATAAACTATATATAGATGAGAACACGGTTGCAATTCTCTTTCGGATTGTCTACTACTCTAATTTACAGCATTTATTCGATGTTTCTCCTTCAGTATGCAGCTAAACATCAATACCAAGACTTTTAGGTTGGTTTGACATTGCGTAGGGGCATGATTTCTATTTCTGCTAATTTATCACGTCCAGAAAATTTGACAGATCATCCGCTGCCAAATCATCTGCCACATCATCGTCTGCCAAATCATCTGCCTTCCAGTTACGACGAGGTCATTATGAGTGGATGAGCTGTCTATTTAAGGCTGTTGATGCGCGACGTATAGGACCATTTCATCATCCGGTTATCATGAAGATGACAGGTAAGGCTGGTACGTTGTCGAGTAGGTATCTTTCCCCTCTCTCATTTCTTTCCATGAAAAGATAGTGCACTAACCATAAATATCGTTCTTCGCTGATCCTATTCTAGTCTATTGATTGCAAATGATTCTGGCATAGGTATTGGTTATAGGTTGGAATGACGAAAGCTTGCAAGCTTTCGTCATTCCAACCTACAACCAATACCTTTGCACGCAAAAATAGTTCAATGATGGTAAGTTTGTTCATTCCATTCATACTCATGTTCTTCTCATCCTTTACAATACTTTTCTATATCCGATTGCTAACCTGTTGCAAATCATCTGTAATGGTGTTTATTTCCCTCCTGTCTGAACATCACATGTAGTTTTGAAACAGCAAGGAACTCGATTTGCTTGCACAATAGTCCTGGTTGTAGAGATAGTAAGATTTTAGATACGATAGTTCGATTTTATGAGTAGTCTAGTCTAATGATAGAACTGAAACAATCCTTCAGGCATCGTTGTCCTTGCTACATAAAAATTCTGACATCCTTTTAGATCACACTTGGTTATCCCTATACACTTCTATGAAGACCACCGAGAGAGATACTCCATTCTGCCCGACATTTCGTAGCCAGATGCCTGAACATGCGGCTGGAATGGCATTTCCACCTCATTCTATCGTCCTGAACATCAATTGTAGGCACTAGAAAGTATTACCCTAGGCATCATATTCTACTACTTTCCCGTTCTGTCCGAGTCAGTACCGCCAGGCACTACAATTTACTGGTTCAGTATAGACTTCCCGGCAGTAAATTGTACTGTCTCAAGCACTAGTTCCAGGTAGTGAAATGTACTGCCACAGGTAGCACTTCCAGGTAGTACACTGCACTGCCACAGGCAGTAACTGGTACTGTCCTATGCCCCTGTCGAGTACAACACTATCAGACAGTACTTTACGCTGATCTGGACAGCTCTATAATACATCAAAATCTACTACTTTTTGTAGTGCTGTGAGGCAGCAATTCACATATCCTGGAGCAGTACAGCGTGGCAGTGATTTACACATACGCAAGTAGTAGAGCACGGCAGCACTTTCCACCACGGCAAGTAGCACGGTACGGTAGCACTTTTCGTATCATAAAGCAGTACTATCAGGCAGCTTTTCCCAGAGACTATCAGCACCTCATTTCATTGCTTTCACACATTTCGTCAGACATCATAATTTACTGTCCCCACTCGCTTCCACAGGCAGTAGAATACACAGCCTCGAAGCATGTCTGCTGTCATCATATTCCACTGCATTACTCTACTGCCAGAACATAGACTTGTCACTACCTGTAAGTACAAAAAAAAGCAGCACCACACAGCAGCAGAAATTACTGCTTTGTCCAATAATAGAATACAGTACATTTCTCTGCCTCTGCCATGACCTGCAGGCAGTATCATACAGTACATCGGGGCACTACCTAAATATAGCAAAATGTGCTGCCGTCATTAGGGCCTGTAGCCAGCACAGCACGCTGCCGGAAACACTAGCTTCTACTGCCACACGGTGCATCCCACGCCACCAAATAGTACTGCCGTGGGCCATATTCCTGGACAGCATATTTTACTCCCTCCCCGTGCTGCCCAAGTCAGCACAATATACTACTTTATTTACAGGCCAATGTAGCACAAATCACTGCCAGAAAGGCAATCTAAATCCAGCAACTATCACTGCCTCCCACCACTGCCTCACGTCATACATCCAGGCAGTACTTTCTACTGCCGTCGGCAGCACATGGCCACTGCCTCCGGGCAGTGCACTGTACTGCCGGCAAGTAGGGCATTAATTTATATTTTTACAGTACTAAATTTTACTGCCTCAGGTAGTAAATTTTACTGCCGTACAGTACTGCCCCAGGCCCGATTTCAGACACAGTAGTGATGATTAGAATAGTGGCGTCTCCCACCCGCCGAAAGCCAGCGTCCCACCCTATCCATTCCATCCCGTCCGGTGGTAAATTTCCCGTCCTTCCAGCCTTTCAACCACCTTCTTTGATGGTACTTTACCAGTCAAATCAGTACTACAATCCATCTATACTTCTGGTTTGCAACCATTACACTGCAACAAAAATCCATACAATATGATGGAAAAAACCTGTGTATACATTGGTAGAATCTACTTCAGACGATGGAATTATTCTAGTCTTTCGACTGCTTCAAACCAGTGTCGGGTCTGGTTGAAAACCAGTGGGTAGGTTGGTTTCAGCCAGCTGATGTGCTGGTTTCCAACCAGCACTCACTGTGCCAACAACCAGCCTACCCTCTGCTCATATTCCATCACCAAAACTGGTATACTCCACTTCATTGGCTGGTCAAAATCCAGATCACCTCCTGAAATTAACCAGCACAGTACGCTGGATCATAACCACTGTCCGACCCACCGCCGTGGCCTGGTGCAAACCAGTACCCCCTGGCCAAACCATCCAAACCACTGGTTTTCAACCAGGCTACTCGTACTGTACAAGCACTGGAATTTCACCAGCATATTTACTAAAATATTCGATGGGGCTTATCCAGAGGTTGGGGATCGTTTTAACCAACGACGTGGCCTGGTTTTTCACCACTGTACGAACTAAAATCTGGGCTGGAAAAATAGCCATTTTTGCTCATGCTGTGTATCCGACTGGATGTAATATGTCGTCGTCGGCGTCTAACTGTAGTAACGCGCATCCGATTTGGCCTTGCGACGCGTCAGTGTCGAGCACATACGGGTGCCCTTCGCGCGGTAGACGGAGGATAGGCGGAGATATCATCGCTTGTCGCAATGATTCGAACGCGCGCGTTTGCTCTGGCGTCGGCGCGGGTAGGTTATCTCCTTGGTCCTTCTTCAGCAGCTGCGTCAGCGGCGCTGCTACGAACGCGAATTTTTCAACGAATCGGCGGTATACGTTGCACGTCCCCAGGAAGCTGCGCAGTTGCGTTTTCGTCGTCGGGTACGTCGCATCGCGCAGTGCGTCGCATTTCGTCGTCGGCACGGATAGCTTTCCAGGCGAAATAGTATACCCCAGATAGTCCACTGAGCGTTTGAAGAACTCGGTCTTCGCGAATTTAAGCGAAACGCCAGCGCGTCCGAGGATTCCCAGTATCTCGTCGACGTGATGCACGTGCGCATTCACGTCGGCGGAGAAGATGATTACGTCATCCAAGTAGATAAGGCAATGCTGCCATTTCACGTTCGCGAGCAAGATATCGAGCGCGCGCTGAAACGTCGAGGGCGCGTTCGAGAGTCCGAAGGGCATACGGCGGAAGCGATACGTACCAACATGCGACGTAAACGTAGTCTTGTCGCGGTCGGCGTGCGCTACTGGGATCTGCCAGTATCCCGAGTTGCAGTCCAGCGTAGTGAAAACCGTCGCGTTACCGAGCGAATCGACGCAATCGTCCATGCGCGGAATCGGATACGCGTCCTTGACGGTGGCGGCGTTTAAGCGGCGGTAGTCGATGCAGAAGCGAGAAGTCCCGTCCTTCTTGGGCACGACTACGACCGGGCTCTCCCATTCCGATGTAGCAGGTTCGATCACTCCAGCGCGGAGCATCTTATCCACTTGCGTACGGATAATTTCGCGCGACGCGTGTCCGGCGCGGTACGGCGGTTGGTTGACGGGGGTCGCCCCCGGAACCAGTTCGATGCGGTGTTCCGTCGCGTGGATGGCTCCAAGCATGCCATTCCACATTCGCTCGTGCTTTCACAGCATCTCGATAATTCGCGCGTGCAGGTCATCGTCTACTCGTTCATCGCGTAGCGTCGCGCGTAAGAGGTCTTCCCAGTGCGGCGTCGCGTTCGCAATCCCGTCGGTTTCGCGCGGGTCTGGCGGGTTCGTCGCGTTGCGTGGCGTCGCATCGTCGGGCGGTCGGTCTTGCGGAGTCGGTGCCTCTTGTGCAACTTGTAGGCAACCTACGGGGTTGGGCACCGCGGCGCCCAGCTTCATGCCTTTGGGCAATACCTGTAGGCGGGTGCTGGCGTTGTGCACATGCACACTGAAGGGCACGTTCCTTTTAACCTGCGCTTCACCATTGGCTAGACGCAGCAACTTCTGCCCGTAGAGGTCGGTCGCGGGTATCGTGATGCAGCGTCCGTCAGCGCCCGTGGTGACTTCGATAGCTTGCGTCGCGTGCGGCGGAATCGACGTGCGGCGCGCAACGCGGATTGGTGCGAATTCTGTCGGTCGGGTAGTCTTGGGGGTCGGTGCGCGGCGCGGTTTCGTCGGCGTGCGTGGGAGCATCGGAACGTGGTCCCCATAGCGGGTTCGCAACGCGCGCTGCGGCCCAGTATAGATCATCCGAACCACACGGTCGATGAAGTCTGCTCCCAGAATGCAAGGGACGGATAAGCGCGGCATCACCAGCAAAGTTTGAAGGTGCGCGCGGGCACCAGAAGAACGCTAAGTCGCAACGACGCGTTCGGCGCGAGGCGTCGTCCATTCGCGTCGATAATCGCGCAGCGCAGCGTCGGCGGCGTAGCGTGGCGCTTCCAATCAGCGCCTAATACGTTCTCGCGAATGTGGCTCGGGCCCGCGCCGGTATCAAGCACAGCGGTCACCGCGGTGGCCGTACGTAGATTATATCCGACGCGTACCTCGAGTTTGTAGTTCGCGGTAGGGGTCTGAAACAGGACCACTGTTTCGGGTGGTAACGGAGGCGGTTTTTCGCGTGGCGGTTGCGTCATCGCGCGTCGCGGGTCCGTTGAGTGGAGAGGAGTCGGTCCACCCGCTACGACTCCTCGTAGGCGTTTCCCGGGTCTTCTGCGAAGCGAACCGAGTGGGGCGTGAGCTGCTCGCCGTCGTGCGCGTCATCTTCGCGCGTGCGTTCGCTTTCGTGCTCGCGTGCGTCATCGTCCGCGGAAACTTCGAAAACCTGGACGTTACGCTGCAGGTTCAGTTCTTCGGGCGTTAGGCGCGCGTGGCTATGCATCTCGCGAATCGCGGCCTGTTGCTCGGATGAGAGCAGCGGGCAGCTTACCATGGGGTGCCCAAACTTCCGGCATATCAGACAGCGGAACGCCGCTGTGCGAGACGTGTCGGCCGGTGCCGTCTGCCTCACGATAGGCGGTGGGTAAGTTGCGCGCGGTATGTGCGCCGTGTACGGTCCCGTGCGTTCGCGTTCTCGGTCGTCGTTATGCGCAAAACGTCGCGAACGGTCGGCGGGCGAGGCGTCGCGAGAGCGTGGCGTGCGATAATTCGACGAAGGGGTGCCAAGCGAGGTTGGACTTCGCATGGGGCTCGGGGTCGAGAACTTCCGTTCGCGCGGAGCGTGCGGCGTCGCGGCGGAGGTTGAGACGTTTGGCGAGGAGAAGCCTGATGGCGGGGTGTGCCCCACGGTCAGTGCTTGCAGCGTCAGTGTCTCGTCCTCTTCCACGTAGAGCGCAGGAGTTCGCCGTAATAGCGGTCACGCGCTCGTCGTTGGCGTCATCGCTCGGTGCGTGTCCCCGTGGCTCTGCGCCATAGAGACTAGCTCTCGAAAGGTGTATCGACGCGGGTCGCGAGACAACGCGTCCCGCACGAGGTGTTGCGCATAGGTTCGTAGACCGTCGACGAAAATAGAAACAAGCGTTCGCTCGCTAAACGCACCGCCGCAGCGCAGCGCGCAGCGTCGTAGTCTCGTGGCGAATTGCGTTTCGGTTTCCTTCGGGTCTTGCGTTTGTTGCGCAACGTCACGATACGCTTGCGCGACGTCGCCTTCGCGCGCATAGGTTAGCAGGAGCCACTGAACGGCTTCCGCGTAGCACGTAATCGAGTCGACGCCCGCGCGCGCTCCTCGGAACGTTCGTCCCACGTACGTTTGGAACGTGTCGCGCGCCTCGTCGGCCAGGAAATACTTGAGAATCGGCAACGCTGCGCCTTCGGATACGCCGGTGTCGTCGCATGCGCTCTTGAAATACTTCAGGAACGATAGCACGGCGATTCCGTCAGCGCCCGTGAAATTCTCTCCCTGCATCGAGTGGCGCGCCATTTTCGCGGTGTTAGCCAATTCGCTCGCAATTGTTCTGTTAAACGCGCGGTCCGTATTACGCAAGCGGTACGTGCGATACGAAAGCGCGCGCGTGAACAGCTCGTTCAACGGCTGGATCTCTACCAGCCCGGGGTGCGCGGGTCCATCGTCGCTATCCGAACGCGGGTGTTCGTCGAATGACAGGTCCTGGCGCGCCAGTTCCAGCCATCCTTCGTAGTCCGCGTCGCGCGCGTAGTTCGTAGGGGTCGCGCGCGCTGCGGTTCGCGTTCGGTTTTCGCGCGCAGCGACGTTCGCGCGTTCGGTGTTGTGCTCCTCGCAGGAGTCCATCGTAGTGACGATTAGGTTGTGGACTTGCGCCCTCATCTGAGCCGTCAATCCACGTGATTGGCCCTTGATAGCGCGGTCCACCGCGGCTCGTACTTCAGCCTGGAGCATGCATTGGAACGTAGGGTCGTCCACTACTTGTCGAACCAAGCTCGGAAGCGTTGCGGACGGCGTAGCGTGCACGTCGGAAACGCGGAACTCGGCCTCGCGCTTCGTTGCGGCGCCATCGTCGGACGTTTGCGCGTCGTCGTCGATGCTCGCGAGCGCTTGCGTCGGTAACGGCGGCCACGGGGAAGCGGTAGGGTCAGGGATATGTGAAGCGACCAGTGCGTCGACTGCGTGCGTTTGCGACGCGACTGGCGGCGGTTCGGTCGGCGCGTTCGATCGCTCGGGCGCGGATGGATCCATCGGCGCGGTTACGTTCGATCGTCGCCTAGGGAAAAGGGAAAAAGGGATGATGGGGAAGGAGGAAGGGGAATTCGGCGCGCGTCAAAATCTCGCGTCGGCGCGTCGAAAAATTGGCAAGTAAAAAGGGAAGCGCTTCCCGAAAATTGTCTGCGTATCGGGCGCGCGTAGTAAGGGTGAGGGGGACGAGTTCGCTCGCAGGAGGGCTTCTTCCTCGCTCGGAACGCGCAAAGACGGGTCTCGATCGTCCGCGAACCCAGTATTTTCGGCACCGCCGAACCCGCGTTAGGGTTGCGAACTAGCGCGCGCACGCGCTGCGTCTTCGATCGCGTCGTTCCGCGCTGCGAACCGTCGTAGTAGGGATAGGGTAGTTATACAAACCAGAGAGGCTATAGCACCGCTTCCGGGATAGCGATACACGCGCACGCGTCAATCGCCCTCGCTGTCGCGCACGACGAACGGATAAATGAGGAATTAGAGTAAGCGATAGGTTTGGCGTCCCGTGCTTTCCCCAAGCGGAGTTTCTGTGCTTCGCTGAGTTCGCACGTCGGTTCGCGCAATTCTAGGTCGAGAGACCAGTTGTAGGACCAGCCGGGTGGCGATCGCTAGGGGAGTTCTAGAATTGCAGCCGTGTCAGGGCGAGGTGAACCGTAACGCGCTGGTTGAACTTGCGTTCGCGCGTCGCTCGGTCGCGCTGGCGAACGGGTGGTACAACGGCGGAACGCGTAGGGAACGATCGCAACACGGGATTCGCGGGCCGGCGCAAGCCGTGATCTCAGGGTGAGATCACCGAGTAAAATCGAGCACAACGCGATCCACACAGGGGTCGTAAATCCCTGGCCTAGTGGCGTGCGACGCAACGCGCGCTATCGCGGTGCGACGCGGTTCGACGATCGGTTTATGCGCAGCGCGCACGCGAACGTCGGCGATCGTGAGCAACCCGCACGCAACGTTGTAACGCAATCGGTCCTCGCGATTCGCTAAACGCTTAACTCGTAGCTGCGAAGATGCTGGCTGTTTATTGGTAAGGTGCGAAGCAGAACCACCATTAGTAGCTAACTACCTAGGACAGGTTGTCCTTGTGCGGCCGGCCGGCGGCCGCTCGCTCGCACGCAAAAAAGGGGGAAATATTTGGGAAAAAGACTTTCGTCATAAAAAACCCAAAAAGGGAAAATAAAGGGAAATTCGCAAAAGGCGCTACACGTGGCGCCAAGCTCGCAGGTTCGTTCGCGCGCACGCGTTCGCTCAGGCGCGCCGTGACACGTAATCGAATCGCTACGCGTACGCTCGCTTACTAACTAACTAATTCGCGGATGCATGCGGACTCAGTCAGACGCAGTCGTTACGAGTGCGCGCGCGTCGACCGAATAAATTGTACCACAACCGTGAACTGCCATTATTATGGCACAGCATAGCCCCCGGGACACGGTTTCTCACCCACGGGGTGAGTTTTCATCCGACTCCTGAGGGACCTCTTTTGTAGCAAGGTTAGGTTATGCGTAATTCCTACCCTCGTTGCATAAAGGAATTCATTTGGAACTCAGCTTTATTGTCGCACACCTACAATGGCTCGCTTTACGCGGGTATTAACTGTCGAAGATTACCTTAGGGTATCGGTTGTTACTACACGCTTCGAACGGGCTGTGACTAACGGCGCGTGCGAGTCCGACGAGTCGGCCTGTCCTTGTTAATTGGAGATCCCACGCTCGCTGAAGGGGAAGAGGGCTCAGCCCTTTTACGCCTTCGGGCGACTCGTTGCCCCGCCGCCACCACGGCGGCAGCGACTGTCGCCACCGGGGACGTCACATTGAGGCGACGCGTAGCGCGCGTGAGCGATTGAGGGTCTTCAACGACTTGCACGGACTCTCCACCAGGGGACACTGCGTCGGTAGGTTTAGGAGTTGCCTCCTTTATTCCCTTAGATTCTTTTTCAGTACCCCCAGCGGTGGCGTCATCAGTAACACCCGTCACCGTAGGGGTAGCAACCGCGGAGGTTGGCTTACTCGTGGCGGGTTCGGCTGCAGCCACAGCCGTAGGAATTTCCGTCGCTGCTGTCGGGGCGGGAGCGACCGAGTTCGTCGCCTTGACAACGTCAGTTGCCATGGGGTCGGCCGGAGCAGAGCCACCCGACGCTACCGCATCGGAAGCGGCCCTAGCCGACGGTGTAGGAGCGTTGGCAACGGTCCGCGCGGCCATAACCGCACCAAGAGGGGCTGTTATCGTCTCTTCAGGCGTGGCCGCAGGGGCAGTCGCCGCACCCGAGGGTGACGCTGCGGGGACCCCCCGCCCGTGCAAGAACGCCATACCCGGGAAGGCACGCGCGAGCGCGTTACCAGGGAGAGGGCGTGACCCTTCCACGTCCGCTTGACGAACACGTAGGTCTTCTACCGTCATAATGGCGCGCGCGGCCCTAGCGCATATAGTGTTGGACTGCTGGTGCAGATCCCAGACCTGACAGAGCGCGCTCTGCAAGGCTAACTCCTGTTCCGCCAAATCACGCGCGTACCCCAACCGGCTCTTGAACAAGTCATCGTGCTTTCGCTTCAGCAGCGTGTTCTCAGCAATCAACTCTGCTCGCAGAGTTTCCTTCTCGCCCCTAACCGTTGCCAAGGCAGCTTCGGCTGATACTCTCGCCGCTTCGCTTTGCGCCAATCGCTCTCGACCCGCAGACACCGCGCGCTGGAGCTCTTCCAGGCGCTTTTCCAAGGCCGAAGCGTGCGCGGTCATGTCGGATGGGAGGGAACGGTCAGACGGCCGCGGCCGAATAGCCGAGGACGGACCGGCAGAGTTAGCTGGGACAGGCTCAACGGTGTCCGTTTTGGCCGACGCGTCTGTAGCCGCCGGAGGACGCGCTGACCTAGGAACCGTGACGGGCATGCCCGTTTCTTCCCGCGGAAGGAGAGGACGGCCACCGTGGGTCTGATACGATATGCAGTCCTCCACGAGTCGCCCTAGGGTAACGTAATCCCACCCCCTGGCCATCCAACCTCCCATAAGGGGTTGCGCGGCCGTGTATTCAAGGACCCTAAGGGGGATGCCCAACTCGAGGCGTACGCCGAACAGGTACGACGATAAGTCGATTGAATGGGAGAAGGGGTCCATCGGTACCCACTTACTTAACCGACACGTCGGTTCGTAAGGATAATTTGGTAGCGGCACGATGTCTACCGTCTCCCACGGGAAGGTCTCGTGTAAGCGGTAGAAATGCTCGAGCAGCTCGGGCGTGACATCGAAGCATTCGAAATTGCGGATGAGTCCGCTAGGCCAGATGGGTGCCTCGACGCCCAAAGAGCGTATCTTCTTGAACATCTCTTCAGGGACCTAGTGCATGCGGTTTTGCGCCACAATATTCTCCAACCACGTCGCGGCGTAGTAGCACACCCACTCCGTATGGGCCATCTTGTCCAAAACCCTCGCGAGGGTACCCCATTCCGAGCTCACCAGGTGTGACGCTGCGTAGCGGTACACGAGCGGCATCGGGAACAAGACCTCCCATTCGGGGACTTCCATCCAACGGGGTATGCGAGCATAATAACGTCCGCGCAACCTGGTCGGGATACGCACGTATTCTACGTCCTTAAACGTGATGACGTAACCCCGCAGACCCGACCGGAGATGCAGCGGTTGGTTACTTGTTTGGGGGAAGGTGCGCCGACGTTCGTCGCGATACTCCCCACCCCATTGCTGGCGAATCCAGCGCACTGGGAACATCGGAGCCTCGTCCGCCAGTAGACGAATGCCCACTTCTGCGAAATCGTCAACCAACGCCACAAGTTGGTCTAATTTGATCCAACGGGCGATCATTCGAACCATTGGTTCGTCTTCTGGTTCACTGAGGTGATACACGTCGCTCGGGAAGTTGGCTGGGATGTTGACACGGCATCGGCCATGTTCCATGCGCTTGCGCATTACCTGATCCGCCACGGCGGCTCCGTGAGTCCCTTTGATACACTCGAACCGTTCCAGGACAGGACGTCGCAATGGCAGGCGGCCGTACGATTCGTAACTGCGATAACCGGGTGCGCGCGAGAGTTCGTGCCCAAAAGCATCTTGATGATGAATGAAGGGTTGTGTGTGAAGCGTTCTCATCCACTCCAACACTCGTGTCTCATGCACAGGGGCAACTCCAGCTGAAGGGGCGGCGGGGGGTTTCGTCAACCACAAAGGCCGTGGCGCCCGAGGAGACGGAGACCCAAAATAAGGATCCTGGCGCGCCGCTTGGGAGTCGGGAGTTCCCCCGGTAAGCTGCGAATGCTTGGGGATGTCCGTTGGCTTGGCCGAAGGCAAGGTGTTTACCATGTTCAACACCTCGCCCAGCTTGGCGGCCATGGCCGGAGACTCTTCTTCACCAACGAGGCGAGCCAACACGGAGTATACTTGTCCCCGGCTGGAGCCGGGACGGATCCCGCAGATGACTCCCCAGGGAGACGACCGTGGCCACCGTCATTCGGCACCCTTGTCGGAGTCGGTACCGAAGGGGAGACGCCCCGTCCCTGACGGCCTTGAGTTTGGTCCCTCCTGGCTGCCGAGGAGCCAAAACGCGGAGGGCGGTTGCCACCACCTGTGGGGGCCCCCTCACCGGGTGAAATACGAAAAACCCGAGGGGATGACAGATTCGCGCGCAGGCCGCGGCCGTGGGTGGTTATAGTAATAACTTGGCATCACTTCTGTCCCCGCATAAGGGTCAGAAAGGCCTTGCGTGGCTGCCGCGGCAGGAGCATAGAGGTCAAGATAAGAGCCCGGTAACGGCTGATGGGCTGCCGTTCGCGCTGTCACCGCCGAGGCGGTATTGGTCGGAGTACTCGTCGCAGGCAACGAGCGAGCAGACTTCCGAGGTTTGTTGTTAACGTCGCCTTTCGCGTCTGGATGGGGAGGCGCCATGGTTCCCCACTCGCTGATCTGAATCGGAATAGGAGAAACGGAAGTGACGAGTCGCTGTGAGAAGGAAGAGTAAGAAGGTGGAGGAGTTGATGGATACATGATACCTGCGCGCAGGAGCGCGCCAGTTTAAGAAGGGGAGAGTGTGGGACTCGTCCCGTATTGCGCTGCGAGCGGTCGCGGAAGGATAATTCCAGGCGTCTGGAATGGGCGCCAGGAGGGGTCGCTTAAGCGGTACGCTCTAGAGCGTGAGTGGGTGTCGGTAAGGAAGCAGCCGCGAAGAGCCGCGTTGGTGATCACTAGCCGCGGTGACGTGGCAAAGGAATTGTCGCCCAAGGGCTAATGGGCGCGTGCCGCCTTGTATTGGCACCGGGCCACATTGCTTGCGCGGGACCATTCGGCGAGCGTGCAACGTGTAGCGATATAGGCGCGAGTAGTCGCACACGTGTGCGAGCGGGAATATTCTCCCGTCACAATTGTGCACGTGTACGTTACGGCTGGCCGTTTCTATTAGTTTACACGTAGCAACGTAGCAGCCTCGTTGACCACTAAAGGTCACTTGGCTGTCCATTAGTCTACAATAAAGTCAGATCGTTTCGGTTCAAATATTTCGACCGTGGTCTTTTAACTTACAACTAAGCGGCGGCGTCAATTCTTTCACAGGATACCAACCGTTCTGTTTCGATCTCCAATTGGGGATTGCTCGCACTTGTCCCCAATTGCCCGCCGTGAGACTCCTCCGGCGGAAGTGCACGTGGACTGCCCTAGGGCATTTCGTCTCCACTGTAGTGGACCACCTTCCCGCTTCTTTTAACGCCACCAGGCGACCGGGAGTGGCCTTCCGCCCACCGGTACAAGGCTACCGACTGGGAGCGCTGTTGCTTCGGCACGCCAACCGGTCAACCGAGCCAACACCCGTCGGCTTCTCAATCGGTCTCAACCGTACCGCCGGCGGTATCACAGTTGCGGAATCCGCTATGTGGACAGCCACGCGTGGAGGCTACCACAATTCCCCGCGGGGAGCCATCGCGCTAAGTGCCTAGTTAACCCTTGAGTGGGTTGAGGACGGCCACGGCCGATAGATCCCTCCAGCAGGTTAGATCCAGCCGTCCCGGACCCCGCTCTACCACCTGCTACCGGGTTGGGAGACAAATTTCCGGGCTCCGAGGGATCGATCCACCGGACACAGCCCTCCGGCTACCAGGATCGCACGAGACATCCGCCTCGTGGAATCGGCGCTCTCACTCGTGAGTTTGAAGCCTTATCCCTATCTTCTAATCCTCCTTGGAGGTACAATCAATCCTAAATGGCTAAGGTCCTACAAATCTTCTCCATCGCTATGCCGATACAAGCAAAAGGTCTGGTTGCGCGTTCCCGCTCTCTTACGCCTCTTACTTGTCGAACTTTAAAGAGGAAGCGGCTTTCTTCGGCCTCCCATCTAGCCTCACCCCACATTCAGCACGAATCGGAGGTGCCCTCCATGGCTACTGTAATGGCATGGAAGCAACATCAATAGCATTACATGGTAGATGGGAGAGTGTGCAGCCATTGCGACACTATCTGACAAACGGACGAGCCATCGTGCAGAAAATGCAACTCACGCAAGCACAGGGGGAGCTAATCGAACAGTACGCTCAGGAAACTCACCATTTCCTGCTTGGGACACATTCGTTCCATGATCCTGGGTCTGCTCCTACAAAACGGCTGCAATTACCCACCACCGAGGCGATTTTCCCTGCAACATCGAAGCAGAAAGTTTCGAGTCCGGCTGGAAGCTACCGGAATACTTCACTGAGACGAAGAAACGGGAAGCGCGACTGGGAACTTGTATGTAGGAGTAGCAAAATCACCAATGGGCCTGGTGCTAACAGGGACTCCGACGGTACAAGTGGTGTCAAGGACAGAATCGGGACAGAGGCAAAGCACAAACATTATAAACGGAGCTGGTCCGAGGTGTGCAGATAACGGATATGAGTGGCAATGGAGCGCTCTCAAGCTCCCAAAGTGTCCAGCCTTTCTCCAGAGTAGTGCCAAGCTATTTCATTGTTTTCACTACGTTTCAAATATCAAAATGCCAGATGGAACTCTCGAACCCAATTGCGAACGTATGCAATATGCGTCAATTGAACGCTTACATCGCTATGCAGAACCCGTCAGTACATGCGACTTTGGGATTATGGAGGCCTCTCGCTACACGCATTTGGCAGGTCAATTTACCTAAAGGGCTACAGTACTCCTACCCCCGAGTTGAGCCTGGATGATTTTCAGTCAGCCCTGCAGTAAAACCTGCGTTCTTCTCATCTTGTCCCTTATGACCTGTGATATCAATATCCAAGTTCTGGTGCCAAGGCAGTGGTGTGTGAGATGTTAAGTACTCATCCTACAATTTGTAGGCTCTCTGCCACCCCTTCATATGAGGCCACTTGTCCGATAGACACAAAGTTAGACTGCAGCAACACCCACGGAGATGATCTTGCTAGCTAGTCCCAACTGGTTCATTGCTTCACTTTGATTCTGCCTCGGCACTGAGAAGCGGAATACTTGGAGGTATCTGATTGGTTCTACCCAGGACATGCGTGGTGTGCACTACGTCCTGTGCTGGACGTGGGTGGGTGTTGTACGGTTCAAGCAGAAAGTGAGAATCATGGTTATGGCAGATTATCTCCCCTGTTTCGGGATATGGCATACAAGATCGTAGGATAGATCAACATTTTTAACTGACCTATCCTTGGCACCTGTCGCAATGATTTCGCACTTTCCAATGAACCGAACATAGTGAATTTAGTCGATATGCCTCGTTCTGTCTGCTGATCGAATACTTCATTCATTTTGCAATTCGATTTGTTCCATGGTGGCGACCTCGTATCGGCAGTTGCCTACAATGGTACACATACTTCAACTCAAATCATCTGTGCACTCCACAACCTGTATACTAATTTAGATTACGATCTACCGCACATGCTCATGAAATCATTAGTGAATCATTATTTATCTTTCCCTCTTCCGCAAACAACTGCCCAGTTCAGACACTCCAGTCAGTAATTCCCTCGCCCACCATCAGTAAAACTATCAAATCTACTCTCTAAGCGTCAAAACAGTACCCGTCGGCACACACAAGTCCTTCAGCGCACACCCAGAACGGATCCGTGCCACATTCCTCCAGCCTCTGCATCGGTTTCACACACCTCATGTTCGTCTCAGTTCCAGCGCACACCAGGCCATCGGCGCACGTAGACCCAGCCGCAAGGCACGATCCACCAACCCCAATGTCACTCATCGGCCGACGGCAAACGCGTCCAATACACTTGAGCCCTTCATTACATGCAGACACCAAGCTTCTCGTGCGACACCTTCGGTTCAATCCAAGCGGTCTCACGCACCTCGGCTGAGGGCGCCTCTGCAATTTCGCACAGATCAGCCCGCGTGCACACGCTGGCGATTCAATGTCACAAATCCCACCCCTTCCGATAATCGATGCCCCGCACACATTGTTGATACACTCTGTTCCAGTCTCGCACACCTGCAGCGCATCCCGTCCGCACGCCATGCCTTGAGCCTGCGGCACAACACAAACTCTATTCGACTCGCTGCCAGCGCACACAGAGTTACCCTCGCACACCGTGCCCGCTTCGTTGCACCCCTCGCCCACAGACACAACTCCCATGCACGTTCTCCCAATGCACTGCAACCCTCTCTCGCACACATGGAATGGGTTGCGGCTACGGCACGCTCCATTCGCAGCAATTGGTCGCACGCATCGCATCCGTCGCCTCGTTCCAGCACACACCAGACCTTCTGCGCACACAGCGTCCGCACCTAGACAAGACTGTCCTTGTCCCAGTGTTGATGATCGGCATCGTCCCTCAAAGCATTCCAGGCCCTCGGCGCACACCCAGAATGGGTCCTGTCCGCATTGACCGTCCGCACCCATCGGTGTGACGCACAGCTTTTCAGTGTCGGTCCCAGTGCAGACGAGTCCATCCGCACAAACAGCGCCCTCGGCCAAACACGATTCATTTTCAGCAATTCGAGAAGCCCGGCATCGGCCGTTCACGCATTCCATTCCTTCACCGCACACCCAGAACGGCTCCTGTCCGCACTGGCCGTTCATCGGCATGGGAGTTACGCAGCGGCTGTCGCTGTCGGTTCCCGCACAGACGAGACCGTCGGCGCAAATGGCACCATCTTCGATGCAAGACTCGTTTTCTGGAACGCGTGGGGTTTGGCAAGTTCCATCGATGCACTCCAGTCCCTCCTCGCAAATCGCAATTGGTTTGTCGCCGCAGCTTCCGTTCACTGGCATGGACTCACACAAGTTCTCTGGGCACCAGTTCCGCACACACGAGACCGTCGGCGCAAACAGCATCTTCTCCAGCACATGACTCATTCTCCGGAACGCGTGGAGTGCGGCATGTTCCATCAACACATTCCAGCCCTTGTTCACAGACGGAAAGCGGGCTGTCGCCGCAGCTCCCATCAATCGGCATCGGCACAACACATAGTTGGTCGGATCCAGTACCAGCGCAAACGAGTCCATCTGCACATACGGAGCCCTGTTGAGCGCACGATTCGTTCTCGGGGACACGGGGAGCTTGGCATGTTCCATCGACACACTCGAGTCCGTCGACACATACCCAGAACGGCTCAGGACTTTCGCCACAGCTCTCGCCTTCCGTGATCGGGGTTACACAACGACGTTCCGTATCAGTCCCGGCGCAGACGAGACCATCAGCGCACACAGAGCCTTCTTCAAGACAAGATTCGTTCTCAGGCACACGGGGTGTCTGACATGTTCCGTCAACGCACTCAAGTCCATTGACACATACCCAGAATGGTTCCGGGCTTTCGCCACAGCTCTCGCCTTCAGTGATCGGGGTTACACAGCGTCGCTCAGTGTCAGTCCCCGCACAAACGAGACCATCGGCGCACACAGAGCCTTCTTCGATGCAAGATTCGTTCTCGGGGATTCGCGGAGTCTGGCATGTCCCGTCGACACACTCGAGCCCAGCGACACATACCCAGAATGGTTCCGGGCTTTCGCCACAGCTCTCGCCTTCCGTGATCGGAGAGACACAACGACGCTCAGTATCGGTTCCAGCACAGACGAGACCATCAGCGCACACAGAGCCTTCTTCAATACAAGATTCGTTCTCGGGCACACGGGGTGTCTGACATGTTCCGTCAACGCACTCGAGTCCATCGACACATACCCAGAATGGTTCCGGGCTTTCGCCACAGCTCTCGCCTTCAGTGATCGGGGTTACACAGCGTCGCTCAGTGTCAGTCCCCGCACAAACGAGACCATCGGCGCACACAGAGCCTTCTCCAAGGCAAGATTCGTTCTCGGGGATACGGGGTGTCTGGCATGTTCCGTCGACACACTCGAGTCCATCGACACACACCCAGAATGGTTCCGGGCTTTCACCACAGCTCTCGCCTTCCGTGATCGGGGCTACACAGCGGCGCTCAGTATCGGTTCCAGCACAGACGAGACCGTCAGCGCACATAGTGCCTTCTTCAAGACAAGATTCGTTCTCAGGCACACGGGGTGTCTGACATGTTCCGTCAACGCACTCGAGTCCATCGACACATACCCAGAATGGTTCCGGGCTTTCGCCACAGCTCTCGCCTTCAGTGATAGGAGAGACACAGCGGCGCTCAGTGTCAGTCCCGGCACAAACGAGACCATCGGCACATACGGAGCCTTCTTCGATACAAGATTCATTCTCGGGCACACGAGGAGCTTGGCATGTTCCGTCAACGCACTCGAGTCCATCGACACATACCCAGAATGGTTCAGGACTTTCGCCACAGCTCTCGCCTTCGACAATTGGAGAGACACAGCGACGATCAGTGTCGGTTCCGGCACAGACGAGACCATCAGCGCACACAGAGCCTTCTTCGATACAAGATTCATTCTCGGGCACACGGGGTGTCTGACATGTTCCGTCAATGCACTCGAGTCCATCGACACATACCCAGAATGGTTCCGGGCTTTCACCACAGCTCTCGCCTTCCGTGATCGGAGAGACACAACGACGCTCAGTATCGGTTCCAGCACAGACGAGACCATCAGCGCACAGAGAGCCTTCTTCAATACAAGATTCATTCTCGGGCACACGAGGAGCTTGGCATGTTCCGTCGACACACTCGAGTCCATCGACACATACCCAGAATGGTTCCGGGTTTTCGCCACAGCTCTCGCCTTCGACAATTGGAGAGACACAGCGACGATCAGTATCGGTTCCAGCACAAACGAGACCATCGGCACATACGGAGCCTTCTTCGATGCAAGATTCGTTCTCGGGCACACGAGCACCTCGGCACGTTCCGTCAACACACTCCAGCCCTTCGCCACACACCCAGAAAGGCTCCTGCCCACAGCTCTCGCCAACACCCATCGGCGTCACGCATCGTCGGTCGCTCTCAGTCCCAGCACAAACCAGACCACTAGCACACACAGACCCCGCCGCCAAGCAAGATTCATTCTCGCCAACAATTCCATTCTCACAGTACCCCTCAACACAGTTCAGACCAGTCCTGCACACCCAGTACGGCTCCTGGCCGCATTGCTCACCAACCTCCATGGGAACAACACACACCATTGCACCATCGGGTCCGGCACACTGCTGGCCGCTCGGGCACACGGGCGACGAAGCACTGCATGCCTGGCCGTTAATGATCTGCCGGGCTGCATGGTTGCGGTTGTGGGGAACTGCAAAGGAATGCGAGGAGAGAGTGAGACAGAGGGTCAGGGAAAGTAAAGATTTGACCAGGTTGATTGGGGCCATGGCGCGAGAAGGTGGAGAGGATAGTTAGACAACGAATGGTGAGGCGGAACAGTAGAAAGGATCTATGAGACAGTGGTGGTGGGGAAGTGGAGTCGGTGCAGCGCCCAACCACCGAGTTTATATAGACTCTGTGATGAGCAACGATAGCCGTGCACTACCCATCCTTGATGACTCCCAGCTGCAGCAAAGCAGCACGTCGCAACACAAACCGCAGACCCCCTCCCTGGTCAACCTTCATCCACACAGCTTCGATTCATTCCACAGCACGCGTGGACATTCAACCACTTTCTCTTCCCCAATGATTTCCGTCCTCTGCCCCCCATTACATCGAATACCGTTCGTTGCAATCTCGAGTGACCGAGTGATGAGCAAGGCAAATGGCTCTTCAATTCTTCCATCTTCCCTCATAGTACATTGTGTAATCAGAGTATGTTCGCCTTCCGTCATCATCATGACGTCTACCAACGCGCCCAGGTTGAATTCAGTACGACCCAACAACTAGTGTCCCACATACCTCCAGGGAAAAGACATTTCCAGCTACAGTTCAACATCTAGCTGCCCACTCGTACCCCCGGTGCGCTAGTAACATTGCATCATGCCTCATGGATCAATCTCGGCGAGCAATCCGTCTCTCCAACGGGCCCCAGAATTAACCATCCTGAATTGTTCAAATACAGTCCCAAGTGGAAGAACAACAACTTGTGCGGGACCACTGCATAGCACTCCTCTGTTATCAACACGACTACGTGGGCGAGTATGCATACTTCACAGTGGGAGGAACGAAACAGGGGTTAGATAGAGCCGCACGCGCAACAGCCAATGGAAACAATGGTTACCAAAGTGCATCCGGCTGGAAGATGCAACCTGGATCCGATCGTGTACGTCACCTACCTCAAATGGCACCGATGTCTCATCAGTGATGCGCACGCCGACGTCTAGTGCAGTGCAATGAAGGTGGGCAGCTTCACGACATTAGCTGACACCCAGATTACTCGCACACAAAACCATAACGTACTTTGAACAGATACGGAGACAGAGGCACTTCATTGTCATCAATGCAAGTCGAAGAAATGCCAAACTGTCAATGATTGTTCTGTACGAAAACAGTGATACCTCGGCACAGACGCAGCATGTGATCTGTTTCGATCCACTGCGGATGAGAGAGACATACAGACAGGTGAAATGAACCACCATGACATGAGTGTCAATATAGCGTTGCAGGTATGTTACATGATGTGGGAGAGGAGTTGCGAGCGATGGTGATATGTCGCGCGATGAGAGGTGGATGTCACGGGAGAGGAAGAAGCGCAGGAAATCGGAATTGAAGAAGACGAGAGGTGATGCAAGTCTCGAGGGGAGCTCAATAATTCGCTGGTGGAGAAGGAAGAGTGGTCGTGAGATCGTGATAGTTGATGGGGCGGAGTAATTTGGTCTGGGATGCACGTGACGTGGAATGGTGATATGGCGAGTGGATGGTAGCCCACGTGGCAGTCTACGTTACAGTTTCATTGTGGGTTGGCCGCAGGCGAAGTAGTGAAATGTAGTATTGAATTTTGGAAATTTGATTGGATTGGACTTGGAGATAAGCTCCAGTCCGCCGATTAGTCATGAGAGAACACGTGGCAAGGGATATGGAATAAATTGCCAATTTAATTGGCATTTTAAATCGTATGAAAAGTTTGAAAATGTTTCGGGAGGAAATTTCTGGACAGCTGTCAAACTACATATGCAATACGCCGGCGCACCTAGAATGAAGCATCCCTCCAGACAAGCAGGGCGAGATAAGTGGTTCTAACCAGTGCGGACTGAACCCCTGTGCTGTAAATTACTTGAGCAGATTCCAGTCGCAGTGATGCGAAACTTCCTCTACAGACGGTCGATTGGCGCGCGGCAAACTCAGCCTGCGGGCTCAGCCATTGCATCGACGAGGCTTCCCTAGGTCTAGGGAAGGACGAGAATAGAAGTCCATGCTAGCGGCAACAGCACATTGCGCAATATTTCTTCTCATTTTGCTCCACTAGAGTCTGTATAGTTTGGGATCCAAGTCCTTGACAACTCTCGTGTTCGTGGAACAGCCTTCAGGAGTCGCTCAGGTATCAGGCGAATTACATCCGAAGCAAAGCTGGTACAGCCTTGGGTAGGTATGCGACTGTAGTCTACGATGGTTACTGAGTTTCGCCTGGTTTCTTGTCTCTGGAAAATGCCGTTAATAATCATCGGTTCACAGTCGCCCACTGGCTGGAGGCAGATTCAGCGCACTATTTGTATAAAGCCTCTTCTTCAGAGTCTTCACTTTCTTCATCAGAATCAATGATGGTTCTGTCAGCCTTGTTAAAAGATCCGAATCCTGCAGTAGCCAATATTGTGACGAAATCCGGTGTTACATTGTTGTATTCTTCCGGAGCCTCATCGGTTAAAAGCGCCCATAGACATTGCAGTTTGAGCTTCTGCCCCCCGTCATGAAACACCAGAGTGGTTAGAACTCTCGGAGAGCTTGGATGGGGAGGATCGCTGCTGTCTCCAGTGGCTCCATCATCTCCCAGTTTGGGATGGCATACAACTGGTTCCACGTGCGCGCTCCACTGGCCATGATCGAATGCCGCGATTGCAGCATTCAAAAACTTTGACACGATTTCGTGAAATAGATCCGTTGCGTCTTCCATGCTGTATTCCGCGAAAAGCTGGCTGATGGCAAGGTTATGTTCTGGACCAGCTGTATTTATATTGTAGTAGTGTTGCGAATAGTGGAACGATTTCTAGCCTAGTCTGCGCGGTCATCACTTTCAAGTTTGGACGAGACAGTGGTTCGGGTAAACGTCATTCCCGCTAGAGCTATGTCTTGTCCAAATAGGTATTTCAATCAAAAACGATTCTAGTTGACAGCAGGACTCTTACTGTGAGCCTTTAGAAACGCGCATGAAGAAACGATTGCATAAATACATTGCGCCTCATAACATTTGCTGGTCCCAACGAGCGCCGATGAACCGAGTCATCTGTTCCAAGTCGACACACTTGTGATACAATGGTTTGGTGTTTCCACACAATCCATGACGAGGTCCTTTTTCTCATGATAATATATTTCTGAATAAAATTTTGTATCCACAATTTGTCACGTACAACGGGGAAGATTCTTTCCCCAGATATTACTCCTCTTCGTCAAAATCCAACACTTCATCTCTGATTTCCAACGCCTCGTTCAACCCACCTTCCGGCGGCGGTGAGAACAGCCACTGTACATCAACTTCTTCATCCTGACTCGTTGGTTTTACCAACCGTTGAACATGCGCCTGTTGGGATGCTACATCCATTCCATAGTTTGAGCCCTCGTTTCCCAGATAATCTCTACTTCTCGCTCGATGCATCGCAGAGGTAAGTTGGATAAACTCATTCCTATTGTATCTACTATTTCTATTACCCTCATTTCCTCTCCCTGACGCTATCCAACCTCTTCCACGTCCCCGGCTTCTCCCGCGACCGCGTCCACGTCTCCAAACACCTTGTCGTGAAGTCACCATTGTTTCGTCTGAAGGATTCCCCAAAGTTTCACTCGAAGGAATTACTGAATCTCCATCAAATTTTTCCACTGCGCGCATAGATCGTCTTCCAGGGTGAGTAATGTTCTTCTTCGAGATTTTTGGCACAATGAAGTCACCCTCCGCCAACTCTCCTTTTCTTACATGGGCCTCAAAGTGACTCACGAGACTGCTCCTCCATCTGAAAGCTCTATTGCATCCCTCTAGTGTGCATTTGAACGGTGTCTCATGCGTATGCACTCTCTTGTGATTCTGGAGTCTATACCGTTCACGGAAAGTCTTTCTGCAGCGCGGGTATGGACATACGAATACTCTGTCCTCGTAAAACTTCTCCGATAGAAAATCCTCACCAACACAGTTCATTTCTGGTGTACCTTTGTCTGTCTCCTTCAGTATTGAACTGTCCACCTCGCCATTGTAACGCGTTGAAGTACTAACTGATTGTATTTCCTTTTCAGAAGCAGTTATGTTCACATCTCTATTTTCAACATCTGGCTCGGAGCAGGGAATTAGATACCCATTCATGCATTCAGAGGGTTCAGATACTGGTTCAAGTCCAAATGGATTCGCTAAATTACTGAAGTTCGGCGCCGATTTTGCCTCAGTTGCGTCTCCAAGAGCGTCTAGAATTACCGGAACTGATTCTTCTTCAACCAATGTCTGTACTGGTACTCGATCTTGAAAAGATTTATTCTGGACAGGTCCCGTTGGATTATCTGACGTACCTGCATCAAGCGCCATTTCTCTATTCCGTGGTTCTCCTCCTTTCTGGGTCCGTAGATTTGAAGTATCCATACCATTCCATTCACACTCTTCTTGTTCATACACCAACTGTTCCAAATTTCCATTGAACTCCTTCTCTGAAACATTATATCGTGATAGTGAAGAACGAGAAAAATTATCATTACTCAGGAAGTAGGAGAGGTCAATCCCTGGGCTTTCAGGGAAACCTGATTCGGAATCGGAACCAGCAGTCTTCGGTGAAACCTCAAAGTTTACCAACCCACTTTTACAATTTTGAACAATGTTTTCCGGGTCTCCCGGTGCATCAGTTTGTGTTGTTTCATCTCCACCCTTCGCACCTGCTATGAAACCAGTACATTCTCTGTCGAAAGACGGGATATTCAGATTAGGAAACGATGCCCCTATGAGAGGCTGTTCAGACTCGACGTAGGCGCATGGATCGGGTTCTAGAACGCGCTCCCCTGGAACTGGTCTAGGTGTTTCAATTTGGAATATATCATGTATTAACTCCTGTTGAGAGGCACAATCTTCGCTTGGAAATTCTTCTTCTATACCTTCATCTCTCGCGGAATGATAAACTCTATCGTTATCAGACAGCTCCAGTCCGAAAAGGTTATTCGGGGTAGGCGAATATAATTCCGTTTCTTTCATATTCAATTCTTTTCAATATCCAGTGGTAAAGAAAACTAGCTATAGTGTTATACATGGAGAAAGACGACTCCAAAAATATGATGTGGCGTATTTAAACACCAACGTGAAGCGAGTTGGAGGCTGGAGCCCCTTCGACGAAGCAACATACCGGGGCTTGTGTACGTATCCACCGATGGTAACGCTCGAAAATTTTTGGTGTTGTGCACTGAGACCCGGTCATCGGAGGGAAGATCCACCAATGTTATACCCATCAGAAAGGCTAACGAGCGGCACATATGATTCGTTGTTCGAATACACTTTAGCAATGAATATTGATTGTATGGAAGAATGGAAAGAGAACACTTGTTGGCGGGAAAACATTGAGCTGCCGGACAGCACTATTATTGGCATTGCGATTAATCTAGTGTTGGCGAACCCAATGATAAACTGTCGTTTCGGGCATTTCGTTTTCTCATCATATTCTTTGTGAACTATCTGCCGCAACATCCCAAAGTTTTTGCGGGGGAAATGAGCCGTCCATTCACGTCCTTCTCTCCGTGATTTCCGGGCAGGTCTCGAAGAGAGGTTTCTTCCTTACGGACTTTCATCAAAAAGATACTTGCTCTCTCACCAATTCGGAAAGCTATTTACGCATGCAAGAGAAAATGGTTCGCTTAGGAAGTACATTGCTTTTTGATCAAGTTGAAATCCGAGACTATAGCGTGGAATTACGTTGGCGGCAATAATGACGATGCTGAGTTGGTCGGGACAATTTGCGGCGCGTTGCTTCACGCTGAGGGATAGTCTGTTTAAATTGGTCTAGTAAGCTCCAGTTTGTGTAGGGCTTGAATAGTTAACGATACAAAGTTTTAGAGCTGGAGGGTGAGTGAAAAGTTTGTGAAAGTCATCTAGTGCACTTTTCTGCTGTGGAACTGTCCATTTCATATTTTTTGCTCTGTGGTAAGATTCAATACATCTCTCAACTTCAGAGCACAGAGTTGCTTGAAAAATTGGTAGATCTCCAAGGTAGATAATTTGGATGGTGAAATCAAAGTTGCGAAATTTGAAATAACGAGATGAAAACAGTTCAGTCTACCGGCATTTCTTGTTGAGAAACATTGATGGTATCTTCCCAAAGACGGCTTCACATCACCTACGCATGCTAGGACATCCCAACAAGTTTTCAATTTCAAAACAGCTCATCGCATCACACTTTGGAGACCTGAATCTTTCTTGGTATTAAAGATGGGAATGACCTTTCTGTACTAACCCTCAATCTCGCTTGCAAGCTTATGGCTTACTGGAGCTATCAATTTGTTCAATTGCAACGAAAGCTTGTCAACGGAGATTGAGCACCATGGGAAAGGCTCGAAAAACTATTTGAAGTTCATGATGAACTCTCTAGGGGCCGCTGGGAGAATCGAACTCCCGACCTCATCCACCCTAAGGATGAATCATACCACTAGACCAAGCGGCCACGTGTTATGCACACATGAATGAATTTTCTATATTTATTCGAATCTGTTTTGTCTCTTTCCAATTCCAGGTTGTTGATCACTTCAAAACTCGTCGATACTTCTCGACAGGGTTCATGGTATAACGCCGACGGCATTACCCGTAGCATGCCGCCATAACTGAAATTATTCCATCCCAGCACCACACTGTACGCTCGAAAAATAGTCTCGGCTTTGCGCGCGGGGCGGCGGCGATAGTTGGTTTAATCACTGTCGTGCTGTCGCGGAAGATATGGAAAACGTTGCTTCCGTTTCACGCAGAGTTGTCTCAATTTAAACTGTGGCAAATGGCATTATGAAGTTGTGTCATGAAGAAAGTCTACCATCACAACACAGCGAAAGGTTAAATTCTACGATTTCGTCCCGCCTTAGCGTCCATCCCCCCTTCGCCAAGCTGAACGAATTTCTATTACAAACGAACGCAATCAAGATTTTAATAACATCCACAAAATGGCAGATCAGAGCGTGCAAATACAGAACCTCTACAATATCGTCGAAAAGTTTATGAACGCCGGAGCAGCTGCCTTCGAACACGGCGAATGGAACCTGCAGATCGAAACCCTCCCACCTACCCAGAACCCTACAGAATCGAGCCCGGGCATTTTTGTCACACTACTGTATATCGGTGGGGAGCAGCAGCAGCAAGTGCAGTTGAACGGACTATGTACCCTTTTGCCAGACAATACGCAAGATAATGAAGGCTGCAATCCGGAAGCCAATTCATCATTGACTGACTCAGGGGCCGGGTCGACCGGTTCAAATATCCCTGAAGATATGGATGCTGAAATTACTCCCAACCAACCATAGGCAGGCAGCCTGCCGCAGACTGCATGCTGCGCTGAGCATGGTTCAGAATTCTGAGATGTTCGAGAACACAAGGTGTCGCTCTACGGAAACTAAAAAATCTCCGGGGCTGAAATGGTTTTATGTTGCTAAGACAATGAACAGAGCATCAATGAGAGTGTGCTGTTTCGGAAATCACGGCAGTGGTGCAATCGTCTCCACCTTGAAAAATAGTTGGGTTGAGACTCAATCGTAACCAATAGATCTGGACCAGAATACGGGATTAGCTAAATCCACTGGAATTTCGATAAAATTTCAAACGCTTTCATACTAATTCTACTGACATTGCATTGGGCGAGTACTCCTCCCACGTCAAGTCTCCATGGACCTGATTCCTCTGCATCTTCGTCCCTGGTGATGAAGGCCTCCTCTCGGGCTGCAGGTCAACATCACTTAGACCAACCTCTGTATTATGAAACAGGTCAACGATACGATATTGGTGCTCACGCCATTGCGCTCCAGTTCATCTCCCAAAAAGCCGTGGAACAAAGCCCGCTATGCGCGCGGATTGACATTAGTGCGTTGATGGAATATGCACTACCCCGTGAATTACAGAACATAAACCCTAGCTTGGAGATGGCATTGCGTGTGCTGGCGGTCCGATGTGTGCTAGAACTGACACCGACAGAATCTGCGAAACCCCACGTCCATTAGCGCCCAATGCAGGAGCTGTTCAGTGTGTGTGGAAAACGAGTGGAATGCGTAGATAGCTGATACTGAGCTTTTCGAATCCCTGAACAAATTGTATTTGACCGACGGCGCTATCTGTGGTGATGGACTCGTTCGTGCTGGTACGGATACTTTGAGCTTTGGGTCACGCCGATATCTGTGGATAGCCAGTGCGGACAGGAAGCGTTCTGGATGTGTGCTGAGGGCCTGGAATGCTTCGCGGGACGCTGTTGCTCAAATTGGCGCCAGGGTTTTTGTATAGCTGCAGACGCCCCGGAGAGAGACGAACGATTCGCGGATGATTTCATGGGCCTGAGCGGTAGATTCTCGTTTACAGGATGCAGAGCTTCATACTAAATTAATTGTATTGTGTGCATGATCGCACACAACTACCGATATACGGAAGCTGTTAATATGTGAATCGAGGCGACGGGAGGGATGCTGCATTATAATTACTATGAATCTCATGTTCGATTAGCCCATTTCCTGATCAGTACATTGAACGGGAAATGACAATAGGTTTGCCAAGTGTGGTAAATTTCAACTTGTGCGATCAGTAACAATGCAATTCGAGAACATTTCTCGGCTGAGATGAGGGCCTTCGCTAAATTTGAAGAGCAAGGGAGAGAGTTCGCCGTTACCAAGCCCTTTGTTTCGTGGTGCTCGCTCGCTGGCGGAGGTAGTATGCCATAATGTTGAAATCAGGCAAAGTGAAAGATGTCTCGCAAAGTTTGAGAAGTACTGTAATATGGAAGTTCACATATTGATAATGGCTTGGCGAAGACTGGAGATATGGAACGCTTGAGAATTGCAGTTATCGAAAAGAGGCGGATTACGCGCCAATACGTTGGCAATTTGGTTTCGATCGCGGGCGACATTGACTTATACACTTGAATTGCGCCAGGATTCTTCGACGCGGGTAATTCGGCCCTCGAACACCCAGGAAGCACCAAACTACTTGATTGTCACGGGCGACCACGGAGCAGACACTAGCAGGCTGGAATCTGATTGTTGCAGCGCAGTCAAGGGAAAAAAATCGGAGTCGCGAACAGGAACCCACAAAAACGACGTAGGAACCCAATGGGCCGCTGGGAGAATCGAACTCCCGACCTCATCCACCCTAAGGATGAATCATACCACTAGACCAAGCGGCCTTACGACGCTACAGGTCCAGCCCACTAAATAGTTTATAATTTGATTATTTTTTCATATCGAACCTTCCAGACAGCGTAGAATGCTCTCGCACCAAAACTTTTTACTAAAAAACGAGAGCATCTCTCCGAAAAATTTGGGGGCATTCTAATGACAAGTCGTACTGGCCTTTGAGGGGGGAACCACGAACACTCGCTGCCCTCGCTTCTCCGGGATTATCATGAGCCGCTCACAGTATCAGTTAGTAAACTTATTTGGCCACTCCGATAGTCATTTTTCTAATTGAAATGGACCACGTCTAATTGGACTCGAGTTTGGTGTCTGGCAGCCTACAGATGTAGTATAGCCAGACAAGCAACATCCAATTCAATACCAAAGTCATCTAGTGATTTTGCCATAGGTTTTCATTGACCTTGTTCTTGTCAGTCGATCTTATCACTCTTGTGAGAAAGCAGGCGGTACCCTAGCCCCACGAAGTGAGTGCTAGTTCACAACGGATGATATTTCTCGTTGTTGCAGTGTAAGAAAGAATGCCTTCTTCACAGTTGAATTTGAGTGGAGAAATTCAATCAGTCTTCCCGCATTTGCAGCATTGAGTGCAAGAGCGAGAAATCAAAGAGGAGAACAAAGAATACAGACCTTGGTGGAAGGGAGACATCGGTGCACACCGTTAAATAAATCACCTTACTGTTTAGCGCAAGATCTCATTCTAACTGTCTTGAAAAATTCATCTATTGCGTAATCGTCGGTGCATTGCACTGCTTGAACATCGTGTTGTGGAAAATGATTTGCGAGTGAGGTCAAGCCAGTCGTTCTCTCGCGACCGATGATGAGACCAAGTACATGTCATCGATTTTTACTCGTTTCGTGTATGCATCTTCGACGTGTGCCTGTACTTTCTGCCACTGTTAAGAAAAGTTGTAAGGAAACTAAACATATCATCCTCTGCAATTACTAGCACCCACAATTTGATGTCGTTCCAGTGATGTTGTGCATTATCGGTGAGGAAAGTAGACAGAGAATGCTTCGTAGAATCTTTGACGGTTTAAAGCGGTATATTTACGTAATCCTCAGGTTACGCACGGCCTTACGTAAACACACACAATTGTCATTTTCAAAACAAGTCATTCAGATGCATGTACATTAGCTTGCTGTATCCACAAAATCTCCCCATAAAGTTGCAACTGTGACCATGATGGAAATGTCTTATCACGTATGGAGCATATCATAAAAAAAATTCACAGAAAGGTTACAGGTATGGAAGACAAACCATTCAAGGAACCAATCTAATCAAACTATATGTCCGTGACGTGTGGACTGACATACCATGTGAGAATTGGCGCGCATATTTTGGATGACAAAGCAATATTGAAAACTTCAAGGAGGAGGCGTCGTGGAAATGCTCAACCTCCTGTATGGTCGAATGCCATCCATTGAATTAAAAATTCCGAGAAAAATTCGATTCCCGATCTACGCGTCATTCCAGCGGCGACCAGGAAACGTATAGAGTCACATGAGCTTCTCCTGTCGTTGCGTGATGTACGCAAAAAGGAACTACAAGTGATCTTTGGTGAGCTCGCGTCGGGTTGAAAATGTTGAAATAATGTCCCTGACATAATATTCCTCCGTTTTGAGATATACATCGAGTGACGCAAGCGTAGGAGGGTATCTCTTAAACTTGCTTGGTGGAATATACATCAAGATAAAATGAATCATGTGTTAGCAGAGAGTATATTTTGATGTCTGTCATCTCTGACATTATCTGAATGCTGCATTTTGTTACCCTACGAAGAAAATTGGGAGCACGCTGTCGATATGAACAAGCTCGAGGCATGTTAACAAGATAATTTGGGTGGATGGGTTTGAAACATGTTGTTTTCACTTACTAGTGAGAAAGGATTCCACAAAGGACTCGACAAGATTGTACTGATCATAGACAAAATGCTTGAGTGTCGCTACAAGTAAAAGATAGGCGCAAAACATGTGGAAGTACTTACGAATTGGTGTCAATACAATCTTTGGTAGCAATTGTGTCCAGTTCTCGGCATCCAATATGCTCTCCAATATGGAAATTGTTGTTTCCGAAACGGGCCTCCTCACGCCACGTTTTTTTCCAGATTACATAAGTGTAAATGGTGCAAATCTCGTCCAGATCAATGAGAGAGCAGAAGTGGATTATTCCTGTTCTAGCACTCTGCTCTAATCCCATTCACACCGATGCACTCTAAAATCTTCTTTCTATAGGAAATAATGCTCCAATTCCTCATACACAACACTGAAGTTCAGTCACGGTGACAAAAAGGTCACTTCACAACCATTATGCATCATAGGACCCAAACGCTCCTCATCCATTTAAGGGAAGCATTCCTCTTCAAGAAGATCCTGAAATGCGCACTATCAACCAAATCACTCTTTACGCAAAGAACAAGTTGAATTCATCTATTCTTGCCGGTCCAAAATGAGTGCCTCTTTATTTTTCCTTCTCAACGTCCTCCTGGTGACGTTTATCGTCCAATTGTCAGCCGAGGAGATAAATCATGAGCCATCCGTCAAGATGTCAGACGATTTAGCGCAAATGCTTTCTCAAAATTCTCTCATTTCAACACGAGCCAACGCAATAATGGTCCAGAACCTGCAGCGTAAGGTGGCCGATACGACCTGCAATCCAAATGTATGCTTTGCGCTCGATGGAGGAGACCAAGTTGGTGCATCAGACTTTAAACGGCAGTTAGAATTTGTGCAGCTGGTGGCAGCAATTGTCGGGGTTGATGAACGTTCCGTCTTCTCAGCAGTGCAATACACGCAGCCAATTAAGCCGATTAGTCGCGCAACGGGTGATACGGATCGGTTTTTACTCCGCACTGAAAATGTTCAGCAGCAAGCATCTGAGAATTCACTCATTAAAACCGGTCTAGATTGGTGCATTACCCAGACGGGAGAGTCTCCAATCGATGTCAATAAGGTTGTTGTGCTCGCTGATGCGCGATCTAAGTTTGTCGGCAATGCGGTGCGGCTGTCAAGGAGATTCAGAAATAGCAGCAGGGGAAACGCTGTGTGCATGGTCGGTGTTGGTTTCAGAGGAAATATCGGCTTCTTGAGGAGGATAACTGGGACAAGGTCAAGAGTTTTCACAATTAACCAATACTTTGAGTTGATTGATGTGATTGATCAGCTGGTATTCGAGATTTGTGGGGTTTAGATCGACTTGCTTGTTGATATGTTACAAATAAAACCTTAGCAAGGTACCCGAGGGTTAATACGTCTCATCATCTCTGATCACATCATCGGTTCTTCTGGGGAGTGAACAATCTACCACTGGTAGTGACGAACAACTCACTACTTACAGTGCTTACAGCTATATCTTGCTCCCTTTATAACTTAACCGTCGTCGACAACAACCGTCAATAAACGAGATCACCGATTATCTTCACAGGTTATGTGCCCAAACCTACCACAGTGTGGCGCAATTTATGCCGGGAATGCGAACGCGGGTTGGAGCGATATAGTCGAGCTGAGTTCGCGTGCATCCGCGCTTAGTTAAATTGAATTTAGTAAGCGAGCGTACGCGTGGCGAGTCAATTACGTGTCACGGCGCGCCTGCGCGAGCGCGTGCGATTGGGAGTCCGGCGCCACGTGTAGCGATTTCTACGAATTTCCCTTTTTGGGTTTTTTATGACGAAAGTCTTTTTCCCAAATATTTCCCTTTTCGCGTGCGAGCGAGCGGCCGCCGGCCGGCCGCGCAAGGACAACCTGTCCTGAGTAGTTAGCTATTAATGGTCGTTCTGCTTCGCACTTTACCAATAAACAGTCAGCACATTCGCAACTACGAGTTAAGCGTTTAGCGAATCGCGAGGACCGATTGCGTTCAAACGTTGCGTGCGGAGTTGCTCACGATCGCCGACGTTCGCGTGCGCGCCGCGCACAGACAGATCGTCGAACGGTGTCGCACCGCGATACTGTGCGCTGCGTCGCCTACCACTAGGCCAGAGATTTACGACCCCGGTGTAGATCGCGTTGTGCTCGAGTTTACTCGGTGACCTCACCCTGAGATCACGGCTTGCACCGGCCCGCGAATCCCGTGTTGCGATCGATCCCTGCGCGTTCCGCCGTTGTACCACCCGATCGCCACCGCGACCGAGCGACGCGCGAAACGCAAGTTCATCAGCGCGATCCGGTTCACCTCGCCCTGACACGGCTAGCAATTCTAGAACTCCCTTAGTGATCGCCATTCCAGCAGATCCTACAAATGGTCTCTCGACCTAGAATTGCGCGAACCGACGTGCGAACTCAGAGAAGAATAGAAACTCCGCTTGGGGAAACACAGGACGCCAAACCTATCGCTTACTATAATTTTCCCCTTTTACGTTCGTCGTACGCGACAGCGAGGGCGATTGACGCGTGCGCGTGTATCGCTATCCCGGAAGCGGTGCTATAGCCTCTCTGGTTTGTATAACTACCCTATCTCTACTACGACAGTTCGCCGCGCGGAACGACGCGATCGACGACGCAGCGCGTGCGCGCACTAGTTTGCAACCCTAACGCGGGTTCAGCGGTGCCGAAAATAACGGATTGGCGAACGACCGAGATCCCGTCTTCGCGCGTTCCGAGCGAGGAAGAAGCCTTCCTGCGGGCGAACTCGTCCCCCTCACTCCTACTACGCGCGCCCGATAAGCAGAAAATTTTCGGGAAGCGCTTCCCATTTTACTTGCCAATTTTTCGACGCGCCGACGCTCGATTTTGACGCGCGCCGATTTCCCTTTTCTTCTTTCGCAACATCCCTTTTTCTTTTCTCCCTAGGCGGCGCAAGAACGCGACCGCGCCGATGGATCCCTCCGCGCGCGAGCGATCGAACACGCCGGGCGAACCGCCGCCAGTCGCGGCGCAAACGCACGCAGTCGACGCACTGGTCGCTTCATGTGGGACACTGCGCTTCTGCAGGGGGCGCGCATGAAAATTAATTGCATCAAAAACAGCTAAGGAGCTGGGGGGTGGATCGCGGAGCGGTCGCGAGTGCGTACGGACGTGGCTGAAGGGTCGGGAACAAAGGTAACGGGCGCATCGTAACTTGAATTCACGGACACGTGTAGTAGCGCGGGGCGACAGCAGGGACGCGAGCCTTTTCACACGTGTACGCCGGCGCGCGTACACGTCATTCTACACTAGTAGCGACACTGTTAGCTATAGTGTCAATATTAGTTTACTGTAGTAGAAGTACACGAAAAGTGTCAGTGTAGTGGGGAATTTGTAGGGACCACAAGGTCCACCCCACTGGTTGGCCAGGACCATCGGTCCTGGCCAACCGAGATCCGACTTTAACGTATTAAGTACGTTGACTCACCGCAACGGATAAAATAAAGTCAGCACTATTGTGGACTACATCCTATTTGAAGTAGACGTGGCCAATTCGAAACTGGAAAATATTTATGATTTCCGCGGAATTCGAATTTCGGCGGACCCGAGCGATAACAGCAATGCACGAACATTGCTGGCGCGTGCGCGCGCGCAACCGGCACACGTGTGCAACGAACGAACTGGCATGCAGCCAACGGACCAACGGGTCCCCACGTGCGACCCACAAGGTCCTTTCCCTCTCGGGGACGTTACGAGTAGTGTTTACACTGTAATGCGATGCCATCGTGGCTAAATAGGTATTGGCATCGTGCCGGGAGGGAAAGGGGACAATTAACGATCGGGCAACGTGCTCTAGTCTACGACTGACTTCTTCGTTTTTCGTTTACGTTTACGCCTAACGAGGCTTCGTCTCCGTCGAGCTGCGTACTCCCTGCCCATTGCCACACGTGAGGCTGATCGCGTGTCGTGCCTACGGGGTTTGGTTGAGAACGCCTCCGGTGACGTGCCACCTCGTTCGATGACGTAATCCTCGCGTGGATCGTTTCGTCGTGACGCCCGTGTCTACCTGCTAACCTACTCTATCCTATCCTTTCTACTTCGCTACCAATACAGTCAAACACCAGCGGGTGGCACTGTTCGTTGTTTCGTTTCGTTAAAGGACAGCGTGTCAGTAGCTCGTACCAGCTAACTACGTCTAACGAACTATCGTCCCACACTATTCGCCTGGAAAGCGCCATACAACCGCTCTTCAGCGCGCAACCTCTCTCGCGAGAGTAGATCTACGATTCCCAATCGTGTTCCGTCGCGCGTGAACCGCACAACACACCGCGACGCGCCCTGACGCCGAGTCACGGCTGTGCAGGAGACTCCTACCGCGAGGTAGTAAGACCAGATACGGTGCTGGCAGTCGCGGACCCCATCCGGTCCGACTCACACAAGGAGATACTCCGTTCAGAGGATTCGTGAGCCCAGCTAACCTTTAAGTAGGTTGGGGACGGCAGACAGAAATACTCCTGGTTGGAGGAATCTCGTGGAAGACCCGCTCTACCACTCTACCGACTTCTTAGTCGAAGGCCGTTGCAGGACTCGATCCTCGAGTATTACTCTTTTTCCTCCTTTCGGAATCCGGCTGATCACCGCCGATTGGAGATCATTTCTACACCGTACTCGCTGGATCGGGGCTTTCCTCGTTGTCGCTTGCGCTACTCCGTTTCCGGAGAATTCTATCGCTTCGCAGCGAGAAATAAGTCCTACATTTCACATATCCCTGACCCTACTGTAGGACCAGCCGGGGTGGCGATCGCTAAGGGAGTTCTAGAATTGCAACCGTGTCAGGGCCAGGTGACCGTAACGCGCTGGTTGAACTTGCGTTTCGCGCGTCGCTCGGTCGCGCAGGCGAACGGGTGGTACAACGGCGGAACGCGTAGGGAACGATCGCGACACGGGATTCGCGGGCCGGCGCAGGCCGTGATCTCAGGGTGAGATCACCGAGTAAAATCGAGCACAACGCGATCCACACAGGGGTCGTAAATCCCTGGCCTAGTGGCGTGCGACGCAACGCGCGCTATCGCGGTGCGACGCGGTTCGACGATCGGTTTATGCGCAGCGCGCACGCGAACGTCGGCGATCGTGAGCAACCCGCACGCAACGTTGTAACGCAATCGGTCCTCGCGATTCGCTAAACGCTTAACTCGTAGCTGCGAAGATGATGGCTGTTTATTGGTAAGGTGCGAAGCAGAACGACCATTAGTAGCTAACTACTAAGGACAGGTTGTCCTTGCGCGGCCGGCCGGCGGCCGCTCGCTCGCATGCAAAAAGGGAAATATTTGGGAAAAAGACTTTCGTCATAAAAAACCCCAAAAAAAGGGGAAATAAAGGGGAATTCGCAGAAGGTGCTACACGTGGAGCCGGACTCGCAATCGCACGCATTCGCGCAGGCGCGCCGTGACACGTAATTGACTCGCCACGCGTACGCTCGTTTACTAACTAAACGCGGATGCACGCGGACTCAACTCGACGCATCGCTCCGACCTGCGCGCGCGCTCGCAACATAAATTGCATCACACCTACCGCTTCACCGTGGCCGCTGCTACTGACGCAAGCGGTCGCGAGCATCGACGACGACGCGCAAACGTCCGACGATGGCGCCGCAACAAAGCGCGAGGCCGAGTTCCGTGTTTCCGACGTGCACGCTACGCCGTCCGCAACGCTTCTGAGCTTGGTTCGACAAGTAGTGGACGACCCCACGTTCCAATGCATGCTCCAGGCCGAAGTACGAGCTGCAATGGACCGCACCATCAAGGGCCAATCACATGGATTAACAGCTCAGATGAGGGTGCAAGTCCACAACCTAATCGTCACTACGATGGACTCCCGTGAGGAGCACAATATCGACCGCGCGAACGTCGTTAGGCGCGAAAACCGAACGCGAACCGCAACGCGCGCGACTCCTACGAACTATGCGCGCAATTCGGACCCCGAAGGATGGCTGGAATTGGCGCGCCAGGACCTGTCATTCGACGATCACCCGCGTTCGGACAGCGACGACGGACCCGCGCACCCCGGACTGGTACACAGGATAAGCAATTTTTTGAAAAATCAGTAAATTTCATGGTCTGGACCATTAGAAATTAGTGGAATGACAAACCATCAAAAAATCCCAAAAATTACCGGCGCCGTACCATACAGAAGTAGTGGAAATACCGTAAAGAATATAGTGGAATGAAACTGCGCCGTGGGAGTGGGTATAAGCACCGTGACATGGTGGAATTTTCGAGTACTGTAGGGAAAAATAACAATGGAAAGGACAAGGACACGTCGCGTTGGTCATGACGGTGACCGGAGGTGGCATATTCCACGATTTTTATAATTTCCATGCTGGAATGACGGAACGGCGGAACCATATGTGTGACAGTACCATGTGTAGCAGGTAGAAAATCCGCAGGAGCGGCAAACCACCCGACAGGTGTCCCGAGCCTCGGTAGAGGAAGGTGGTAGAGCAGATGAGCCTTATAGTATACCCAGCGGGTAGTCTCGTATGAGAGAAGGGGTCGCTACCCGGAAGGGGTTGGGCGAATAGGGATGCTCACGCTAGGTGCGTATAGATGGAGCGAGTGACGTAATCCGTCGAGCTGTTAGCTAACCTTAAGGTTGTCCCTGAGAGGGTTAAACGCTAGGTATGCAAACACTGTTCCAATGGGTCGTAATTCCACTTGAGTTTACGTTACTCTAGAAACCGTGCCTACTGGCTATTCCAGTGGCGCATTATACTAAGGCTACTGTAAGCTAGGGTTAGTGGTTAGGAATAAATATCCAGTTATTGACCAACCAGAGCCCAGTTAACGGAACTCGCCTACCCGCGAGGTTATTGCCAGTTAGGCTTACATTGTAATGTATAGCTGGTCAGCTTAAGTTAGAAATTTGTCCCTTGTGGGGTCTTGGCCGGGGCCGATAGGCCCGAGTAGGGTATTTACAGCCTTCCGCTAGTCCCAATTACAGGAAACACGCCCAGTTGGCTGGTGCCTTGTGATTGGCACATCCCTTAAGTGGGTACCCAATAGGGAAGCGACACGCTCAGATTGAGAGGACCGCCAGGCGGTACGACATGGCCCCCTCCTGAGAGATTTGTCGTCCCGACAAAATTACAAATTACAAATTTTTGGCGATAGCCGTTGCATTTCTGCATTCAAAATTTCTCCCGCGTCCGACGCGTGTTCGCTATTTTTGTTGTTCATCCGACTCTTGCGAAGGTCCACCAGACCGTTTCCACTTTGGAATTGACAACATCGGTTGTATTGATCCATCAACTGTACCGCGCCTCACCCCTTCGGTGTCTAATTGCATTGCCTTTGCGTCCCTTCCGTCATCCCTCAAAGGGTTTTTGTATCGAATCGCGAGATAATCAGCCGCGTGATCGCGTGAGCGGTGCCGCCTCGAGGCTTGTATTCGTTATCCCGGCCAATCGCCTTGTGATCCCCCATCAGGGTTGAATTCCGTAGCTCTTCTGCCGGAGATTTAAGCCAATAGGCCATTTGTTATCCCGTACTGGGTTTTTATCACCAACGTCCTTCACCGCCTTTTGTCGGCTTAAAGATGGCTCCCGCGCGCCGATACAATTCGAATCCTCAGAGGAGGAGAAAGAAGATATGGGTTCGCCCAACCGTCCGACTACGCGCTCAAGCGTGCGTCGTCCCACGACCCGTCACCAAGCGTCGTCATCCCGCACCGGGGTCGCGCCGACATTGATCAAATCGTCTTCCGCCCCCGCGACAAGCGCTCCTCCGGAACCCGCTGCTCAACCGTCCACCGGACTCGTTCGACTTCCTCGAAAGCTCCAAACGTTCAGGCATCGCCGGTTGGCAAGGTCGTTGAGACTCCTGCTCGCTCTGATAAGACGGTCACTCCGACCGGGATAAGTTCGCAAGGACGAAGCCTCGGCCCGGCCGACTCGCCTGCTTCCCTGAAGCCTTCCACTCCTGTGGCTGCTACCAAACAGTCATCGGCCACACCGTCGTCACGCGTAAACGAGCCCGCTAAGGCTACCGGTCCTTCCCCACAAGGAGCAATGCCGGCTGATGCCGACGACGTCGTAGAAGTTTAACTTAACACAACTTCGGAGCTAATGAGAATAATTTCCTGAATTGAGAATTGAAATAATTTTAATCTTTGGCGCTGTAAAAACGATTATGTAGGTTTCAGTATGCTATTCTATCGATCTTCACTGTATTCAATTCAATGTGTCCTCATGCGATTCATTTTCATGTTAGTATAATTATCATACCTACGAATACATAGAGGATTTATGCCTCCTCTTCTGGGTGATATCATTTTCCTACTGTGCATCCGAAGCAGTGCACTGACAGATGTCCATGATCGATGCCGTTCAGGATCAACGAGGTGGCAAAGAGTATGTATTGCTCTATAGGATATATCCCGTACTCATCCACCACACCAATCGGGATACACTACAAGCGGGTTCAGGGTCTTGCTGCGAGGACCAGTGGTAATGCTGAAAGGCTGAAGTATCATGTCTCCGTTACATAGAGAAAATTTTCAAATCCCAGTACAAGCAAACATTTGCTATTAATAGTACTGCGAAAACGACAAGAACTGAAATGATTTTGTAGTTTCAAATATCTTTGCTCACCAGAGGATTTCCATCTTCCATTTGCAGATTTTAGTGCAAATCTTTTCGACAAGATTAATTGAATCTGCGCTTTGGGGCGCTCCGAATTGATGCACTGACCAGATCATTCAGGACAAGGACAGACTTGTGATCGACAACGACATTTTGATCTGAAGATCTTGCGCGTGTGCAAACGAATGTGGAATGGCATGCTACGGGCCGTATAGCGACCGCCATGAGGTTTTTTGCCTTCACATGAAGTACACCGTGCACGTGACGTACAAAAGCGTTATTGAATCTCTGACAGCAATTGTCGATGTTCCAAACACACACAGGGGCATTGCGATGTGCACAAGTCGCGGGTTCATCTGAACCTTTCTTCTCTCTCATGAATGATGCTACAGGTATTCTATGAAGTTGAGAAGAATTGAAGGTATGATTTGCACCGAAGAGAAGTGTAGCTACTTAACTAAAAATAAGAACCGAACTCCGGGTAAATGTAATAACAGCACACCAATCTTTAAGAAATTGAAAGTGTGTTTATTCACTTGCTCAAAGAAGATCGGATACGTTTCTGAACTTGTACCGGTAAACGTCTATCCTTCGTGAGATTATGAAAGTTCACGAGAACGGTATCTACAGATATTTTTTCTACCCATATTTCCTTTCCGCTGCCGGTATTTCTAAGTGAAGCAGTATATTTCGCCCTGTATGCGTCCTAGGCACAGGAAGACGCTGCACTTCCGCTTCGTGGGCTGTACGTTTGATACCAATTAATCTCATGATGGGTCAATATTCCTTCAATGTTCTTAAACGTATTTCTGATTTGCCCAGCCCAGAATGGACAATGCTTGTCGTTGGTTTGTACTGCGACAAACTCTTCCTGCTTGTAGGTGTAGTCGAATAGTGCGCCTGAAAAATCAGGATGTCTTTCATCATCCGAGTACTCCGAAAATCTTGAGCCGTTACTTTGCTGCGTTCTGTAGATTATATTCAGTCCTGGACTGTTTCCTAAGTTCCAATGGAAAGTCTCGTCTCTGTCTTTGTAGACACGATCTCGAAGCATAAATAGGCTTTCCAATTGCGAACGATCCGAAACCATACGCTCGATAGACTGGATACGCTTTGTTACTTCTTGAAAGTTTGGACGAGACTTCACAGGATTTGGTGGTGTCTCCTTCAAGTCCGGGCATGCAACAAGAAATCCATTCACCTTTCCACTCTTTTGTGGGGTTAATGACTCCCATGCATGATCAAAATTGACTTTCACTGCTACATGCGTTGAAAACGGAGCAATATGTTTCATAATGTCGTCCTAAGCTTTCCGGGAAAACTTGAAGTAGCGGAATGAAGAGAACAGAGGAAGAGGATTGCGGACACAATTTGAGGATTTCAATAAGCCAGAAAAGTTGGCTACGTGTCTCATGACAGATACAGTTGGCTTAGGTGTATAAGAATTCCTCAATTCAGCAGCGAGATCATCTAGAGTGATTGCATTTCTATGACGAAGATATATTGCTGTGCGGGAAAACATCTGCTCGATGTCCTCATGAGTATGTCCAGCTGGTAAGAAAGAGGCATTGACTTCAATAAATACCCCCATCATCACAAGATACTCCAAATACGAGAACATGAACCGTTTTTTGTTTTCCCGCGAACAATTATCCATTTAGATGAATAATGTTTCCGGGAGAGGTCCGCTCCTAGCACGATCGGACAGTACTCTGTGGATGGCTTCAATCACGTGGTTTGCCCCACTTTCAAACTATTCGGTCATTAAGAAAAGAGATGCACGGTTTATCGAGCCATGGTCTAAGACACCAACCATCTTCACCTTCATTGAGTGACCCCCTTGTGCTTTCGTGTTAACGATGAAATGTGGTAGCCCAAATGAGCTTTGATCTGCTCCGTCGATAATTATAGACATGACTTTAGATGGATTTTGTCTCACACGCATTCTTGTAGAATAACACACGGAACGTTCGTTTCCTATAAACTCATGATGCTCTTTGTAACGTTGAATTATCGGAGCGGACATGATTTCATTCATTCCAGCTTTCTCAAGCTCGAACCTCATGAACTCACAGTCATCACACTTCGAGAACCTTCGTACCTTCCGGACCTTGATATGTTTGGCATGCTGATTCCATACGCGAATAAAGTAGGAGTACGAAGCTGGTTTTATCAGCTCACCAGTCTCAGTCCTTTCATAGAATTCATCTCTGAATTTCATGTACACCTCCAATTTCTGTGATGTAGAAGATGTACCTCATTGCAGTCAGGCATCTTATCGGAGTTGAATTCGGCTGCATAATTGAGGAACAACAATACAAATGTTTTCTGGCTCTTACCCCTTCGCAGACGCGGAGTGAATTTTAAGGAAGATGATGCTCTTGCACTTGGAAGTTTTTTCACGGAGGACTGCAACTGTCGGGAGAACCCAAATGCTTTCACCAAGAACTCGATGCATACTACCCTATGGTTGAAGTGAAATTCGTTATTCTTCAGCATAGAAGAAAGTGCCAACTTCCTATTGAAGCGATCCATCTTTAGTACACGAACCCTCTGAGCATACAAATAGCTCTAGTCACTTTCCTGAAGCAGTGGTCTAGACAGCTTTTCTCTGCAGTCATGTCCCTCCTCTTTGCCATTTCATCTCTCCGCCTCTTCAGATCTGATTGTAATGCATCCGCCTTTTTGTTTCTTGATATGTATCGGTACTTTCTTTTTCGATCTGTAACTTGCAATGCATGTCCACCGCTTGATGACTCGGTGATATCATGGAGACTTGGCGTATGCAGAGAACGTGTGCCAAATTGAACTCTTTCGCCGTAATGCGTAGTATCAATGGCAGGATCACGAATACAGCTTGTGCTATTTTCGAAACGTTCTGAGCAAAGGATTTCATCCTGGACGTCGTGCACTTTCATTTTCAATACAACTCTGCAGCAATGTAAATGAACAGCCCGACGACACTTAGAGCAATTGTGACTATGTGCGGGAACTGCTACTCCTTGGTGTAGTTGAGGAGCACACGGTGATACATGGCAGCGCTGTTCGCTCGGTATGCTTTCCATAGCCCGATCAATCAAGTGCTTACGCGATCTGGAAGTCTTGCAGTTCCAGATATGAACCTCTTCTTATGGTAATTCTTTCGAGCTGAACCACAAAAAGGTAGAGGAAGACTGTGTGCGCCAGCAACAAAAGTGCAGAACAGTCAAAGGCGATCAAAATCTTTGCGTGGAGTTCTGAGGGCGTACTCACCATGCTCCCCTTCCCTATTATGACACTCGAGGAAAAATGGATCACCTCTCGCTGTAGATAAGATTAATATTTGAGCTGGAAATCTGGAATTGAATTGGTGGGACTTTTCATATCGGGTGAATTTCACACATGGCATCTTGTAAACTGTCATGTTGAGGAGCCGTCATTCGGTTCAGAGTGCTGAACTAGAGAAAGGCCCAGTCTCATGACATCAATGCTTCATGTAAAATGCTGTTTACACACTGTATGGTATACGATGTCTGGATTACATCATCAGGTCACTGACATGTCATGGTACTACTAATTATTGTCTATCAGGTCTTGAGACATGTTCCGGATGTATTTGTAGCGCCGCATTGCAAATGAAGAGACATATTCAATCCGTCAAGAAACATTCTGATGGATATATTTTAGATGCGACGATTGCTTTTGATAGCTCATATCTGTGACGCGTTCAATGAGCTTCGTAATGATATCAATATTTCTCGCACATCACGATTAGCAGAGCGAGTAGATGAGCTTTAAAATTGAAAAAAAATCCCTTCTGTTATCATAAACATATCGTTCACTGCCCTAAATTCTGAAATGAGTGAAAGAAAAGGTTCATCTGCAGCTCGCCTCGACGTGCGTTGCGAAGATATTGATATCGACACTGTAAGTCTATGCGAGAAACCCAGTTGTAGTCTTCATGCATACTGCTTTCTGCACTGGAATCGATCCATTTACCGAAGATCATTGCACAGTTTGATACTGAAACTTGGTAATATAATACTCACATGATCTGAGTACCATTGCTCTTAATGATGCATCCCGGTTTGGGACATATTTCCCTTCAGTAATCATCACCACCAGCCATTTCAAGTTCCCATTGCTACTTCATTAGTGAGTTAGAAGGGTCACAATTTTTCTTGGCGCGACGAGAAAAGCATATTTTCTGTCTGTATTCTACATCAGTCACTACGATGGAACGGAAGTTTACTTCATCTCGATCTATTGTAGCAGTATCAGAACAGATCACACATTGAAGTTCAACAGCTGACGTGGAACTGTACAGGTATTCTTACGTCAGCTTACAGCTTGCTAGCCCATCTGCACTAGGGAAAATGGGCCCCAACTAAAGGCACTTTCGTGTCCTTCTGATAGTCGCAGTTCAACTGAAAGTTTTTGATCTATTGCACAATTTTCGTCTGCCATGTGTGACGTGTGTTTTCCTTACAGCATGCACTTTCGACATCTCCTCATCGGCACACGTCATCACGATTGCGTGTCCGAATAGCGTAATTTTCACTCTAAAGTATGACATTTCAGCTACAGTTCGAACGACCGTTATCAAAACTAATCATATGGAGACCCGCTCATATTCCGAACAAATTTTCTTCGCCTAAAATATCGTACCAGTTTGTGATCTACTCCTGTTAGACTTTTTGGGAGCAATCTAAGCTTTCCTGTTCAATCAAGGCCATACTTACCTTTACCTTGAGGTTTTCCTGCTTTGGAAACTAGAGTTTGGAATAAAATGGCTTTGTCGACATGGACACCCAAGGAATAGAGGGAAATACTAGAGGCGATAACAGGAAGCCACAAAGGCCGGGTTTCTGGAGATGCTTGGGTTTGCTCGTTGCTCCTCGCTTGCCCTCTCCTCCCCTGCACGACATCTTGTCGCACTATTTATAAGGCAGATGCCGCACGCTGTAGGTACTTCTAAAGTGCCAACAAACAACAGGTTCCACTCTAACCCTAACCTAGTCATCGTACTAGTGGAAGCTATCTATCAGAGTGAACCTGTAGCTGTGATGCTTCCATCATGGAATACATCACTTTGCTCTATCCTCAAGCTGAAGATCCATGTCTTCGTCCAATGAGGATGCCTCTGTATCATAATTAATAATACAGTCTTACGTAATGCAGTGCTGCTATATAATAGCATATATCGATCATTCGATACACTTTCGCTGTGATGGCTCTATTTCCACTGTATGTGCTCGGCCAATCATTGGCCTCCATCACTTGCTGCTGCTGCATCAATCTGTTCGTCTGGATAGCAGTAAGCCAATATCCAGATTGCAGCACATCTGGATCGACCAGCTATTGCGCATGCAATACATCTAGATCGATCAGCTATTGCACACACCCCCCATTGGCATGAACAATACAATTGAATGCCAACTGGCTACTTCCATTCATGACTGTCCAGTTCGTATCCTGGTCGAGAGCTATATGCAACGTGCCATCAACACATATATCGTTGAGTAAGCGGTATAAAACAATGTTTCTTTTGTCAAGGCATCAGCGACATTGTCAGATCCTCGGATCCATCGCAGTACATCAATGTCATTACCATCGAAGCTGTCTCTTATTCTCTGCACCGTTTGTCGTAAACGATAGTCGCGACCGTCATGCAATGTTGTCAATGTGTCGAATAAACCACGAGAGTCAATGTTAATGTGTGACTTGATCGAACTGTCATCCAGCAAAGCACGAACACCTTGTCGTAGGTAGTAGGCACGGTCATCAGCTGCTGCGCAAGCAATTATTTCAGCGCCAAAAGATGAGTATGTAACTCTGTGTTGCTTTGATGACGACCATTCAATAGGATGCAGTAAAAAACTATTTCGTTGCGGGATGGCAAGACCACAGAAAATACCAGTCTGACCATATGATTGCTTTGAGGAGATATTAAAAGATGCATCAGAGAAGGAACAAAGGAATGGGTGCACTTTGTCATTGGACGCTGGGGCGACAAATGAGATGACGGGTGACAGCTTGGAGATCTCCTTTTGCATCGAATTTGCTTCGACTATGGCGGCCACGTTCAGTCTTCCTGACTTCTGTAACATATGACTTGTTACAAATGACGCACATGGAAGCGCACCTTTGCCCAAAAAATTGAGCAATCCTGCAAGACGTAGGTACTGTGTGTGCTCTTCAGGCGTGGCGGGGGAATTGCGGTTTTTCCTTCTGGATGGGGTAAGCGGGATTGGTGTAATGCGGCCACAGTACTCATGCATAGATAGCTTAATGCTACCGGTAGATGCTTGCTCGATTTCTGTGCCATTATACTTGATGTTGTCATCGATGACAACGCAACCAATCTCAAACTGTTGCTTTGCACTCTGGACGAAACTTGAGATGTCTGACACACTGCCAGCTACTAGGAAGTCATCAATGACTTTAGTCAGCATGACTGTAATATGGCCGTTCTGTCACGCTTAGTAAATATCTGTGACAGGCCAGGGACTCTTTCAAACATCATCTGCTCAAGTAGCCATGATTCTGCCACCAGTTGCCACTGGCGGCCAGCCTCTACAATTCCGTATGGAAGCTTCAGAAGCTTCCATAATATACCCCTTTTTGGGTATGCATCCGACGCGGAATTCCATTCTCGAGGCGGCCTGACGTATATCTCGCGCTTAATAGGCCCACTTTGTAAGTAAGCTTTCTTGACGTCAATTTTTCCTAGCCGGAAGCCTCGCAGTGCGGCTGTAGAAAGCAGCAGCCTAATTATAACAAACTGCGCAGCGGCAGAGTCTTTTCGGACTGCATCACGGTCCTTGTCCTCATTTCCATGCGCAACAATACGCGCCTTTAGCTTCAGTTTTGCTTGCTCATCGGACTTAATCTTGTACACCGTGTGTGATCTGATGACGTTGGCATTCAATGCCACTTCAGACTCAGGCATTTCACTATAGACTCCCTTCCAGTTTTCCAGCTCTGCATTAAAAGCATTCTGTACTGCCCACTCAGGTGCAAAGCTGAGTTTGCTGACAGTAACCTGTGCATTGCCAATGACAGATTTGATCTTTTCAAGAACTTGCTGCTCATTGGTCTCCAGAAGCGTGCCCGGACGAGGAGGGGTTGTGGCGATGTATTGACCAACATCTCGCGATGCATCGCCTATACTTCGACGATGTGTAAGCATGGAAGGTATATTTTTCTGGACAGGAGTAGGATGATCTGCAGACATTGCATTTGACTTGTCGAAGCTTGCAACGGAGTCCACATCACCCCCCTCATCCTCCGATCTGTCCGTGTTCGTGACGTCAATATGCACCAATGACTTGTTTATATCCTGTGATGGTGCGATGCGAACGTCCTCATACGCAACGGCTATGTTTGGTCCACGGTCATTACGTCGGGCTAGCACAATATGTGGCTGTGCTTCAAAAAACTGTCAGAGGTTCCCAGTCACCTTTCTGCAGGAGCGCGTATATCTTTGTACCCTTCGGTAATATATGGGGTGACAGGACTTTGGGTGATTTTGACGACAGTAGACGGTGTAGTGCACGTTGTGCGACTCTCTCCTCGTGAGCGCGTATTAATTCAGGTGACACCAACGCACCACGCAAGCCACAAATTCCAGGAGTATATCCTCTTGCTTGTTCAAATGAGCTGGCCAGCTTGGAACCACTGAACAAATTGCTTAGAAAGCTCGCTCTGGCAATCACAGATGACACTGTGAGTTCGTCACAGTCTTGCGCAATACGATCTAGTATGACACGTAGCACAGCGTTTTTTCTTTCAACAGAGCCAACCTTGTTGTGTCTACGGGCGGGGGCGCGCTTCAAATAATATGTCATGAGCCTTTAGAAGGCGTTTGAACGGCCCTTTGTTGAACTCTTGATCACCGCTAATGGTGCCAGGTGCACCATGACGGGATAGCCAGGTGCGATCAAGTGATTAGCAGCGTCATCCAGATCCCGTGACGGTAAAGCTTCTATCTCTGAATATCCAGTGCCGCGATCCGCATGTGCAACAGCGTACGACGTATACCACGAATCGTTGGGAAAAAGAAATCGACCTGCACTGATTGGTTAAACGTCGAGGCTATATGGCTCAATGACACTTTCCTTGACGTTTTCGGTCGGCCGGTACGGCAACATACATGACATGCGGAGTACACATTGTCAATGCATTTCTGTAAACGTCTGTCTAATATATTTGCCATCTTGCATATTCGCTTCATGTCATCACTTGTCGCATGTGAGTAGTTATGTAACCGCTGTGCAAACTTCATCGGACCATGCTTATTGAGATAGCTGATATGACTAGACAGACATGTAAGAACGCATGTCAGATGACAACTCGAGCTCAAAATCCTGTGGTGGCGGTACAACTGACAGGCGTCGGCGATTCCCACCCTGGCTGCAGTATGTATGGTAGGTCAGACGCGTGCCATCTGGTTGGAATAAATGCAGACGATCAGACATGTTATCAGTCATCGAACATTTCAGCACATCATCCCCGATCAACAACGGCTCAGTACCGGCAACTAAGTGGAAATGCATGTACCCTGTAATTCCGCCTATGTCTCTAACAGGCAGACTCCATAAACAACATACTGGTTTTGCGTCGAGCATATTCGGCCCCCAACCATGCATGAATTGTTGTTCAGGAGGCTTCAGTATCAACCGAAGTCCAATAGCATTGCACAATGCAGCTGCACTTTCTGTGCCACCGATGCTGTTCGGTGCTCCGCTGTCTAACAGTGGGTTAGGGTCAGATCGGAGCTCATCTGACCCTACTTCTGAAAATGTAGGCTGTCTTCATTTTCCACAGGCTTTTCAATGGCCTCATCAGCCTCTCCGTCTTTAGGAGAGACCTTGCTTATTTTACGACGCTTTGTCATGGGGCATTCTGCGTCACCCTTCCAATGTCCTTTACGCTTACAGCGATGACATCGACTGTTCATCTTTCTTTCTGTCAGTTTCGTCGACTGACGTCGCGGTTGCACAGTTAGTGCTCCAATAGAGGATTCTCTTTGATTTTGAATAGCCATCATTGTCGCCTTTTGAACGGCGGCATGAAAATCATCTCCACTGGGCCTCTTCGAAGTGCTGTTGTGGTGTTTTTGCTGCGATGGATCGGAATCCAAGGACTGCAGTGCGTTAAATACATCATCAACGTATATATCATGGCCAGAGTCCCCTTCACGAGTGACACATTGCAACAAATGCGTCATGTTTGTCGCAATGTCAATTAATCTAGACAGATCTGCTTCAGACAACGTCCTACGTTGTTCACTCTGTCCATTATTGCCTGGAAATTCTATGCTGTCTGCTTTGCCGTATATGTCACTTGCGTCTTGTACGTAATTCTTGAGATTCTCTGTATCATGCACAGATAGCTTCACTGCCTTAGCTATCTGTGAAGCTCTTTTCTGTTGCACTTGAGTGACAAAGTAGTAACTTCACTGCGTTCTGAGTGTCATGTGGCAGACGAGAATTCTGCAACATTATCATTGCCATGAGCTGTGACTCTGTCTCAGTGACACTGATACCAGTAAGTGACATATACTGTGAAACAAGCCCCCGAAAACGAGTTGCAAATTCGGAAGGCTGTTCTGAGTTGGATCTTATACACATATGTACATTCTTGTAAGCATTCAGGGCTCGATCGATAATCTCCAGTGATGTATCAGCGCCAATTAGCGATACAATCTTCAGCACTGCTTCTTCCTGTTGGTGCGGCTCAACATCAAATGAAATTGACTTGTTGATTTTAGCATGATCGATTACACTCTGATAACTTGCGTCCAAGGCATTGTACAGCTCGTAACACAGCGTTGCCTGGGTTGCAAGTGACTTTTTCTCACCAACAGATGCTCGCCTGGTGATATAGGCCATCCAAGAGTTGACATCTCTTCGCCATTTCTGACGATCTTGACCGGGACGAAGAGGGGGTGGATCCTGTAGTGAAGTGGGCTTTGCGTTCACTTCCTCAAGCGCTTTCTTCGGGGCCATGCCTCCTGGGCCCATAACTGTGGAATAAAATGGCTTTGTCGACATGGACACCCAAGGAATAGAGGGAAATACTAGAGGCGATAACAGGAAGCCACAAAGGCCGGGTTTCTGGAGATGCTTGGGTTTGCTCGTTGCTCCTCGCTTGCCCTCTCCTCCCCTTGCACGACATCTTGTCGCACTATTTATAGGCAGATGCCGCACGCTGTAGGTACTTCTAAAGTGCCAACAAACAACAGGTTCCACTCTAACCCTAACCTAGTCATCGTACTAGTGGAAGCTATCTATCAGAGTGAACCTGTAGCTGTGATGCTTCCATCATGGAATACATCACTTTGCTCTATCCTCAAGCTGAAGATCCATGTCTTCGTCCAATGAGGATGCCTCTGTATCATAATTAATAATACAGTCTTACGTAATGCAGTGCTGCTATATAATAGCATATATCGATCATTCGATACACTTTCGCTGTGATGGCTCTATTTCCACTGTATGTGCTCGGCCAATCATTGGCCTCCATCACTTGCTGCTGCTGCATCAATCTGTTCGTCTGGATAGCAGTAAGCCAATATCCAGATTGCAGCACATCTGGATCGACCAGCTATTGCGCATGCAATACATCTAGATCGATCAGCTATTGCACATAGAGC